>CM035441.1:71621923-71626923 GCA_020310875.1 Ceratopteris richardii | reverse complement strand
GAATCTTCAGGTAACAATGTTTGAGAGATAGCCACACGTAAGCTTGGTACTACAAGCTCCATTGGTGCAATTGCCTCCATTCCATATGCAAGTTTGAAAGGAGTCAGTCCGGTGGCAACTTTGTAAGTAGTCCGGTATGCCCATAATACTGCAGGTAGTAACTGGTCCCATCTTTCTGGTGATTCGATAATCAATTTACAAAGCATACTCAGTAAGGTCTTGTTTGTACTTTCAGCCAAGCCATTAGCACGAGGATAGTACGGTGAACTGAATTTGTGCAAAATCTGAAAAGAGTGCGTGAGAACTTTCATTAAATTGTTAACAAAATGTGTGCCTTGATCTGTCACAATTTCCAAAGGTAATCCAAATCATGGGGATACGTCTTTCATTAAACATTTTGCTACCGAAATAGCTGTTGCGGACCATAAAGCCCAAGCTTCTGCCCATCTTGTAGCATAATCTGTGCATGTCAGAATATATCTGTTGTTGCTAAGGATTGCTGGAGGTGTGGTTGGTCCAATAAAGTCAAGACCACATTTTTGGAAAGGCTCCAAAGGTAATACAGGTTGGAGAGGGAAAAAATGTTGTTGTAAAGGTTGTCCAGTTCGTTGACAATTGTCACACTATTTGACAAACTGAGATACATCTTTGTACATGGTAGGCCACCAAAGCCCACTTTGTAGAATTTTCCGGTGTGTTAAATCTGCTGCAAAATGTCCACCAAAAGGTATGGAATGTGCCAGAGTGATAACTGAGTTTACTTCATGTGGAGGAATACAACGAAGTAAAACTCCAATTTGATCCATATAATACAATTCTCCAGCAATCAACCGGAATCTACGATTGTAAACTGCAATTTTCCTACGCATTGCAGGAGAAGTCTGAGTAGGAAGATATCCATCAGTAAGAAAGGCTAATAACTGATCATAGTAAGTAGATGTCACAGGAGGATCTGCAGATTCATCATTAGTTGGGTCAGTAACATAAATTGCAGGTGTGGTGTCATCAACACAAACCGGAGCTTCACCGAAATCCAACCGAGAAAGGAAATCTGCTAATGCATGTGCAGTTCTAGGTCGATGAATCACTTCGTAATCAAACTCGTGTAATAGTAGAACCCAACGCGCTAAACGACCACCTAAATGTTGCTGCCGAACCAGATATACTAGCGCAGCATGATCTACATGAAAGACGAATTTTTGGCCTAACAAATAATGCCGAAATTTCTTTACAGAATATACTAAACCAAGGCATTCTCTTTCAGTTACTGAATAATTCTTTTCAGCAGGAGCAAGCCGTCGACTTGCATAATAAACAGTCCAAAACCACTTATCACTTTGTTGCCTTAAGACACTTCCAATGGCTATATTTGATGCGTCTACAAAAACATGAAATGGACGTTCCCAATCAGGAGGTTGTAGAATTGGAACCTGCGTTAATAAGCCTTTTAGACGATCGAATGCTGTTTGACATTCTTGAGTCCAAGCAAACTGTCGAGGAGTACTGGTTATTAATCTATTGAGGGGTATTGCCAAATGAGCAAGCCACCGTAATAGTCGACCATGCCACCTGACTTGACCCATGAATCGCATTACTTCTTTCGGCGTAGTAGGTACAGGTGCTTCTAACACAGCTGCAATTTTATCTGGATCGAGTTGTATGCCTTATGTAGACACAATATGGCCAAGCAGCTTACCACATGAAACCGCAAACATAGACTTGTTTGGGTTCAGGCAGAGTCTGTATTCATGACACTTCTCAAAGCAACACCGTAAATGATACAGGTGTGCTACCATCTTATCAAATAAAGAGAAATCATCTAGATATACTTGCATGAAAGAATTAAGATAGGGGGACAAGATTTCCTGCATACATTGTTGAAAAGTACTAGTAGCATTTCTTAATCCAAACCACATGACGGTACAAGCAAAAACACCCGAGTTGGTAATGAAATCTATTTTCGGTATGTCTTATTCAGCCATTCTGACTTGATTATACCCTGTAACCATCCAAAAAGGAGTACATTTCATGTCCTGCTACTCTGTCTAGCATTGTATCAAGGAATGGAAGAGGAAACGGATCAGGCATCGTGGCTGCATTCAATTTCCGGTAATCCACACATATTTAGAGTTGCTTATTTTTCTTGGGTAATAATTGGAGATATCCACTCAGCATGTTCTACTGGAACGATGAATCCGCCTTTTAATAACCTATCAAGCTCTGCCTTTACCTGTGGTGCATAGTTAGGATTCATCCTGTAGCTGGGTTATTTAATTGGTTTTGCCTCCGGTTTAAGTACGACACGATGTTGATATATGCGAGGGTCCAGACCCTTCATGTCATGGTAATCCCATGCAAAAACATCAGAGAACTCACGAAGAAGCTGGATCAAATCTTCTTGAAACACTTCAAACAACCCTTCCTTTATCTCGATAGGTCGTGGATTTACTTCATCTCCTAAATTATAAGTTATCAACTGATCTTCAGGAACATAGAGTTGACGAGGGTTTCCTGAATCATCGACTGACTGCAAAAGTTGTTGTATAGTAGCTTCATCCTTAGTAGCAGTATCCTCTGTCTCTACTTCTTTGGTCACAGGCACCACCGTACAAACTGCCGGATTCCAGTTATCTACAACAGATTGTAAGTCAACAGTTCCCAAGGAAATCAAATCAATGTTATTCTTCATCATCATCGGATAACCCATCTAGCATATGGATCGGTTCTGCTATATATGGTCTAGCATGTAGTTCACAGGACTGAATAGCATCTAATTTTACAACATATTTTCGGTGGTTGTCCTTAAAAGTAAGTTCATGGGCTGACCAATCTTGTATAACCTTAGCTTGCTTCAACCAGGGTCGATCGAAAAGAAGATTATAATCAAGACTAGACTCCAGTAGTTCTAAAACTACGAAAGTCATCTTAAAAGTTGTACCTTGCAATGTGATTGGGACATTCCGTACAAGTCCTACTGGGTGGACTCTGGATTGGTCGGCCATTCTAACAAAAAACTGGACAGGTTCAATTTCGGTCCAGCCTAACTTTTTACAAAGTGTTGCAATAGCTATGTTTACACCAAATCCACCATCAATTAGTACTTGAGTAATCTTATGATTTTTATACCATACCGTAATTAAAGGGACCGAATGATCCACCGTAGAGTCAATTTCCGGTTGTACTGTCGCTATTACTGGAATGCAGGAAGACGCAGAACTGAACTGCTACTGGAATTGTTGTCGAACTCCTGGTACTAATGCCAGTAACTGTCCAAGATAAAGAGTAATGGATGCCTTAGATAAAATTTCCCATGCCTGATCTACTTGACTTGTACTTTTTACTGATTCTGAAGACGATGCATCGGTGACTCGGATTGACTGTTGCTCTTGCGCGGTTTCCTTTGGCAGCGGAACTTGTGTTATCGGAATTGGATCTGGGAACACTGGAGGTTCTATGGTGGTCCACTGACTAGCTTTGTCATACATTCTTTGTTGCTCACGAATACCTGGTTCAAATACTTCAGCTGCTGGTTGCAGTGGCTTACCGGATCGGGTCTGAACTACTGCGGCTTGTGTTTCTATTGGTGTGATATGAACCATATTTGTCATTGGGTTCTGACGCTCATTTTTCCTCTGATCATATTCAGCTGCATCTTTACAGAATCTTCTGATGTGGCCAAATTCACCGCAAAAATGACAGCGAGGTGGTGGCAAGGCATTACCTTCTTGTGATGTTCCTATCTGCCAACGATTTCCATTATAGTTGGTATTCCTCTGTCCTCTATAATTTCTGTATCCTTGCTGCTGATTATTTCTCCTCTTAGGTGGTACATAATGGGTGGCAGGCTGTCCTGGTTCTTGTATAATTGCATTTATTGTTGCTGTTCCCTGCACTTTGGCATTATAGGCACAGTTTTCGGTGGAATGTCCGGTTGTATTGACGATAGCACAATACATCTGATTAAGTGCACAAGTGGCACTGGTATGCCCTAAATTCTTGCACGTGGTGCAGTACGTTTGTCTAGCCGGATCTTCTGCAACATTTTTACTGGATTTTAACCACTCCAAATCTTCGGTAAAACCTCCAACCTTATTCTCGAGCTGCAGGGCCATTGCAATAACCACATCTAGTGTCATAGCTCCCACACAACGAATGATCATAATCTGTCGGAGTTGCGGAGTCAAACCATTAATAAACCACTGCATGATGACATCATCCGACAGGTTTGCATGGGCCGACGGTAGTTGTCTCAAATGAGTTCTGAATAGGGTGGCATACTCCTGCACTGTTTGATTCAGCTTCTGTCTATTGTTTTGCATGTAATCAAAAATTTTGGCAGGGTTCTTCTTTAGCCGGAATCTCTACAGAAACGCATCTCTTACTGCTTCATAGGTACCAAAATGGTTGATATCATACTCTGTAAGCCACCTGGTGGCTTCATTAACTAAGGTTGACTGGAATACTATGGCCTTGTATGCTGGATCGAGTGGATGATTAAGTACTGCATAACTAATTTCAAAAGTTCATACATGAGCATCAGGATCATCACCTGGAAATCCACCGAATTTTGTGTAGGTAACTCTTGTCGGAACCGGATGAGATGGAAGTAGATGTTGTTGTTGTTGCTGCTGCTGTTGTTGCTGTTGCCCACTCATGGTGCTTGCCGTTGTATTGTTACTATCTCTTGAGTTCCGAGGTTGAATTTCTTGACCGTCAGAATCTGTATCGTCAACCTGTGCACTCTCCGGCTTGATAATATCGTTCAATCTCTTTCGAATTTCAGCTTCGAATAAGCTACCTTCCTCCTTGATATCAAATGTAGGGATGCTTACTCTGAATAGTGGTGACCAGAATGAAGATTCACCAGGAAATAGTAAACCGTCACCAGGAGACTATGAACTCTCTGTAACTGGGACCGAAATATCACTGGAATTTGTCAAAATTTCACCAAAACAAGGTACTTTTTCACCTTCACTGCTTTCTTTGGCCAACACGCTTCT
>CM035441.1:71611923-71614423 GCA_020310875.1 Ceratopteris richardii | reverse complement strand
CTGGTTCTTCACTTAAGATATCCTTTGCAAGATATACAGAGTGCTTGGTTACAAGTGAAGTATCATACCCATACCTAATTGGTTTCTTCTTTTCTCTTGAAGATCTCCTCATAGCTTGAGTTGAAGATTCTGGATTGTCTTCAAGTTGCTTCATTTTCATCTTCCCTTTGGATTTCCAAGCTTTGAATTCTTCAATATTGATGGTGTCTTCATCATCTGAACTTGTGTCCTCATTCTGAGTTGGTTCTTGTCTGTCAAGCTTTGGAAAGTCTTCTTCCATATCATAAGGTAGGCTAACTTTCCTGCACTCATTATCATACCATGAATCATTTTCATCAAAGATTACATCTCTGCTTACCTTGAAGCCTTTGTTTGAGGGGTTATAGAACCTGTATCCTTTCTGATTCAAATCATAACCAATAAAGATACACTTTTCAGCCTTGGGGTCTAGCTTTCCCCTTACCTGTGAGGGAATATGCACATATGCAACACACCCAAAGATCTTGCAATGATCCAGAGATGGTCTCTTACCATGCCAAGCCTCATAGGGTGTCATTCCATCAAGTGTCTTTGATGGCAACCTGTTGATTAAGTATGTGGCAGTAGATACACTCTCTGCCCAAAGATAATTTGGTAATTTTTTTTCATTAAGCATAGACCTAGCTGTCTCCACAATGAGTCTATTCCTTCTTTCAGCTACCCCATTTTGTTCAGGTGAGTACCTTGTGGTAATCTCCCTCTTGATGCCTCTTTCCTGCAAGAACTCTTCAAAGTCATTTGAGAAGTATTCTCCACCACCATCTGACCTTAGTCTCTTCAAATGTCTACCTGTTTGATTCTCAACTAATGCAAGATATCTTTTGAAACAATTAAATACTTCATCTTTATGTTTCATGAAGTACAAGACAGTCCATCTGCTATAATCATCTATAAAAGATACATAGTACCTTGATCCAGATATGGATGGCTCCTTGCTTGGTCCCCAAACATCTGTATGCACCAATTCCAAGTAGTCTTCATGCATAAAACCTTTTTTGGTATATGGCAATCTGTGTGACTTACCAAATTGACAAGCCCCACACTTGTATATCATGTGTTGCTTGGATACATTAGGTATTCCAAGCACACATTGATCTCTGCTCATTTGTTTTATGGTCCTCTCTCCAATGTGACCTAATCTCTTGTGCCACATCTCCAATTCTGATAGAGTTTGGTCCTTGTAGTTGTATAATGCAATGCTCTTAGTATCCTTAAGTTCAAAGGTAAATAACCTACCTGATTTCTCTCCCTTGGCTATCCTTCTGAATCCATGTCTTGGATCCTCCACATATGCACCATGTTGAGTGAACCTGACTTGTAGACCTTTTTCAACAATCTGTCCTACACTCATCAGATTTTTGGTGATTGTTGGAACATACAATACTCTGCTTAGCAAATTCTGATTACCATCACTTGTTTTAACATTACCTACTTTAATCACTGAATGTTTAGTGTCATCACCTGTCTGCACTTGGTGCTTGCCTTTAGGTTCTTCCAAATCAGAGAGTAAGGCAACATTCCCAGCTACATGGTTAGAGCAACCTGAATCAATATAGAACAGATGATCATCATTGATACCTGATTTAGATGTCATGTTCATAATCAACAAGGAATCATCTTGATCCTCTGCATAATTATTTTAATCCTTTCTGTTCATGTATCCTCCTTGATAATTGCCATTGTGATTGTAGCTATTGTTGTAGTTGTTGTTGTAATTATTGTTGTAGCCATGGTAACCTTGAGATTGATTGAACCTGCCTCTGCCTTGGGAGTATCCTCCTCTTTGGTGACCTCTTCCTCTTTGGTTCTTGTAGTTTTTGTAGCATTCATCTGTAGTATGATTAGACAAGCCACAAATATTGCATGGAGATTGATTATAGGGTCTCCCCCTACCTGACTTACCTCCTCTGCCCCTACCTCTAGATGATCTACCTCTCCCTGCATAGTTTGCTTGGGAGGTGGATCCTTCATCATCAACCTTCTTGCTTTTACCCTTATCTTTAGATTTCTTATCTGTATATAGGGCAGAGGGATTGTTACCTTTTGATTGCTCTCCATTCTTTGTGATCTTGGCTTCATGTGTGAAGAGTTGTCCAATCAGAGTTGTTAGATCAGGTGCTTGGATGTCCATGTATAAGTCCATTGCAGTGGTAAAGCTCTCCCACTTGTCATCTGCTTTGAGTCCATTGATCACTTGTCTAACAATTTGCTCTTCTTCAATCTCTTCTCCAACACTTGCAAGTTGATCTGCTATATCTTTGACTTTGGTGACAAAATCTGAAACACATTGTTTTGATTGCTTCCTAAGAGTTGTAAACTCAATCCATAGCTGATTCTTTCTGGCCCTTGTGCTTGATGAGAAGTATGTTGACAAGGTTTCCCAAGTCTCTTGGGAAGTCTTACAGTTCCTAACATGAGGTAGAAGGAAATCAGAGATAGAGTTTAGAAGATATGACCTTGC
>CM035441.1:71559423-71591923 GCA_020310875.1 Ceratopteris richardii | reverse complement strand
AGAAATATGTGAGAGAGTCATTAGAAGCCAAGTGTCCATGAGATAGATGCGTAGAGAGTCATTTTCAGGAGTTAGCATTGAGCCTTTCTCTGATTTCTCTTAGCCTGATCATGTGGATTAGGAAATCTTTTGTACACATCTAATCCAGAGGCTACTCAAGCTATATTCAAAGTTTCATAGTCTAATTCTTTTCAGGCTGCGTGTATGATCAATAGGAACTTGTATATGTAAAGTCTGCATGTAGATCTCTAAGTCGCGCATTTTTTTGTGTCAATGTTTTGCTTGGATATCAATGCACAGTGTAAAGTTTTTGATGAGTGAGCATTCAAAATCTAGTTAGAAGGTAAAGAAGCTATGGCTAAAAGAATTTAGCATAATAATACTTGTGCCGTGAGAAATCAATCTTAGAAGTTGACTATGTCAAAGTCACTTGTTCAGAAAGACAATTTCTGACATACCTTTGATCTTAATGATCAAATCAAAGTTTTAATGATTCTTTTGAAGGAATAATGGTTGATATGATTGCGCAAAGGTAGCATGGAGGTATGTATATTATTAGATTGAAGAAATTTGAAGATATGTGCAAGTAATGAAGTCTAAATCTGAAGCAGACTTCTTGAAGAAGAAAAGTTTTCACTCAGAGAAGTGATAGTGAATGATTTGGTAAATCAAGGTAACATTTGTGTAAATTTTGGTCTCTAACTAATATAGAGGTGTTCTTAAATTAGTATAGATCAAGCCTTTGGAGATTTAAAGGTCTCCAATAGTGGTATCAGAGCAAAAGGTGCAATACAAAGTGAAGAAAAGAGCATTGGAAGTCTCGACTGTTGTATTCAAATTGAAGGTGGACAAGATCAAAGTTTTGAAGACAACCTGAAGAAGTGTGAAGATTGGGTTTGAAAGAACCAAGAAGGATTAAAGTTTCATATCAAAGATACATTATATTACCATACATCTTAGTAATTGTAGACACAGAAGATCAAAGATGGGAGAAAGCTTGCAGATTGATAAGCTAGATAGAAAAAACTATCTAGCTTGCTGCATGAGGATGGAGGCACATCTCATGAGCAAATATTTGATGGCATTTATCATAGGAGAAGAAGAAAAGCCTGAGTTTGAAGATTCTAGTGTTCCAACTAGGGAAGAGCTTGTAGATTTGAAGAATTGGATGAAGAAGGATGCTCAAGCTAGGAGCATCATTTACATGGCTATAAATGATTATCTTCTACCTCATATTAGAGGATTAGAAAGTGCAACAGATGTGTGGAATGCTTTGGAAGAGCATTTCCAAAATACAACCA
Organism: Ceratopteris richardii; assembly: GCA_020310875.1. NCBI lineage: Eukaryota > Viridiplantae > Streptophyta > Polypodiopsida > Polypodiales > Pteridaceae > Ceratopteris > Ceratopteris richardii. Next base: position 71,590,622 of record CM035441.1, on the reverse strand, counting down.
AGTCAAGGAAGTCCTCATTATGGGTAGAGTTCACAACCTTCAAGGAAAAGAGCTCAGAATCAATTTCTGATTATGTGGCAAGAATGAAGGACATTGCAGATAGCTTGGAGCAGTAGATGAAGATATTGAAGAAGATAAGTTGGTAAGACAAATACTTACATGTTTGAGAGGAGATGAGAAATGGAAGCCTTTCATATTGTCCATAGAATTGTCATTAGATCATTTTACTCTTGATCTTAATCAGTTGCTAGGACACATGCTAGCTTTTTAGCAGGACATTAAGGGAGATAATGATAGGAGTACAAGTCAAGCTATGTACTCCAAGGACAAGAAAAAGAATGGCAAAGGAAAGTAGTCAACTGATGATGAAGGATCTTTAAGCGAAGCTAATTTCACAAGAGGAAAGATGAATTCAAGAGGTAAAGGAAGACGAGGTAAGAATAAATATAATGTTACAGCTTGTTGGATTTGTGGCAGAACAAATCATTTGGCAAATGATTGTTGGTATAACAATCAAAATGGTGGAATTCATAATCAAAGTTTCAATCAAAGAGGTAGAGGAGGCAGAAATTAAAGAGGTAACTTCAGAGGAAGAGGTGGTAGGACATCATATGCTAGAGGAGGTGGAAGAAGTTTTCAACCTCAGTCCTACAATAACAACTACTATAATTATGCATCAGATCAGAAGGATGACATGACTCTCATCTTGAATGCAACACTTGAAGCAGTAGAAGAAGATCAGAGGGTGTTCTATATTGACTCACGATGTAGCAATCATCTGAGTGGAAACATATCATTGATGACTGACATGGAAGCAAAGGTGAATGGACAAACAATTCAAACAGGAGATAACACCAAGCATAAAGTGGAAAGCATTGGATCAGTGAAGACAAAGAGTGGAAGCTCACTCTTAAGCAAGGTACTTTATGTTCCTACGATTCCTAAAAACTTGATAAGTGTAGGAAAAATTGTTGACAAGGGATATGAAGTCAGATTCACAAATGATGGTGTTTATGTGCAAGATCCAAATCAGGGATATAGAAGCATCATTACAGGTAAAAAGGAAGCCTGAAGGATTTTTACTCTCAAGGTCCAAGGTAATGTGCGACATGCATTGTTTACTTATGAAAGTCAAAAGATGTCTGAGTTAGACCTATGGCATAAAAGGTTAGGTCATTTCAATGAGAGAGCCATAAAAGAAATGTCAAAGAATGATGTAGTGCTTGGATTGCTAAATGTTGAAGGTCAACACATCGTGTACAAGTGTGAAGCTTTTCAATCACGTAAAGCACACAAAAGTTCATACAATAAATCAGGATACAAGTACTCAAACATGCTTGAGTTGGTTCATATAGATGTGTGGAGTAGTTCAAGGGACTATAGCATAAATGGATCTAGATATTATGTGTTGTTTGTTGATGATGCAACAAGATGGATTACACTTTATGTAATCAAGGACAAATCAGAAGTGTTCAAGACATTCAAGCATTACCATGCTTATGTAGAAAGGATTACAGGACAAAAGCTCAAGAGGTTGAGATTGGATAGAGGGGGAGAGTATTTTTCTAAAGAGTTTGATGATTATTTATGGAATGCAGGTATAAAAAGAGAAGTAACTTGTAGATACTCTCCTCAACAAAATGGAGTTGCAGAAAGAAGGAATAGAACTCTTGTAGAGTTTGCAAGATCAATGATGAAAGAGAAGAATGGTCCAAACTACTTATGGCTAGAGGCTATCAACACTACAACATATCTTGTGAATAGGTTACCCTGCAAAGCCTTGCATGGTAGAACACCTTATGAAGCATGGTGGGGTAAGAAACCTACTCTTGATCATTGTAAAGTATTTGGATGTTTAGCATATGCTTATGTTCCTTCACAATCAAGAGATAAGCTAGAATCCTAAGCAGAGAAGTATGTGTTTATTGGGTATGATGATAGACAGATGGGTTACAGATTGTGGAGTCCATCTACAAAGCAATTTCTTGTTACAAAAGATGTTACATTTGATTAGCAAAGCACATGGTATACAGGGTCAACAAATGATTATGCAAATGTTGAAGAAATACAAAGAAAAGGGAAGACCAAAGTAAAGGTGTATGAAGATGTTGATGATCTTGATTGTAAAAGTAAATTGCAGGGCAATGATGAAGATAGGTGTTAAACGCTAGCCAAAATGCTAAATGTTAGCCAAATGTTAGCCGTTAGGTAATCTACAGACTCTGAATCTGGACTCCGAGTACTGTGGACTACTGTGATAATTAAAAGCACTTCAAGTCTTAGCCACGTGGGTTCTTGGGAGTGGTAGGGGTCTGTTAGACAGAGGCCCTGTACTATTTTCCCAATATCTCACACTAACATAAATGCTCTGTCACGTCTTAGCTCAATACGGGTCTCTGAACACTGCTAACTACGCGGCTTACTGGGACGTTGAAATTTCCGGGCTGGATCTGCTATAGCAGAAGAGCAGTAGTCCGGTTCTGACTTAAACTACTTAACTACTCTACTTCATTCGCTGAATATTACACAAGATGCATCTCTTCTTGACTTGGGGGTACACCGAGCAACTATACTCACAAGTATGCACTTACGGTATATCAACTCAAACAATAGTCGAATCATAACAGTCTTATCAGTAATTCCAGGGCACACAGGCTCCTTATCGATACGAGTCCTTCCTGGGATCGGAATCCTCAGAGAGTGCAGACTATTGTATCGACTCAATTACTCACAGAACATTAACAAACCCACAGTGAGACTACTTCCATGTTCTCTGCTTCGCCGAAGACTGATAACAGTACGCTGCACTTAACCATACTCAGCGACACACTTAAACCCTCACCGAACAGATTCGTAACACACTGCAACTGTTCCGTAACTATGCATTAAGATGCGAACAGACGACTAGACAAAGCGCAGACCGACAGAACAGAATAGAATAGAACGGAACAGAGCAGAAATACACACTCAACATGACACTGCAATTCCCCAAAATGGGCGCGCTCACAGACAGAATAGAAGACACACTTAACAGAACAGAACAGAATAGAAAGACACACTTAAACAAGACACCGCAATTCCCAAAATTGGGCGCTCTCTTGCCACTCTTTCTCATTGCCTTATATAGAAGAATTTTTATAGTGGTGCACGAATCTTTTGTTACCTGCGCGTTTCTCGAAAGGTTCTTTTTATTTAAGACGCCTGTCCTAGTACATTTGTCCTTATTCGGCGGCCGTCTCACACTGGCACGCCCGGTGGACTCGAACTCGCAGGTTCTTATGTTTCGGCTAAGAGACCTTCTAAGTACATATCGCGGGCGAGCCTAAATGTGCGGGTGATTTTCTTTTTAAGAGTTTCTATCAGCTGAACTAAGGTGGTTGGTTCTAATAACTGGGCGTTCGTTCTAACGGAGCTCAGGGCGATGGCTTGGGTTAACAAAATTTCGGCCTGGTTTCGTAAGAAGGCCTCCTGTAAGAAAAAGTCGTTGGATAATGCAGCGTCGCGGGATGTCTTCATTTCGGTGACCTTCTGCTGCATATCCATGACCCTATCCTTCTAATTTCGCACTTGATTCTTGAGGCGCTCGATCATCTGGTTCTGAAACTCAATGGTCTTGTAATAGGCATCGCGTTCTCTTCGAGCATTGGCGAGATCTTTCTGGTTTTTAGCTTCCCGGGTTAATTGACGTCCGAGCATTCTGTTGACTTCATCCAAGCACTCCTGAGCTCGTCGTAACTCATCTTTGATTTGGTCGGTCTCTCTCTGTTGATCTTGATTTTTCTGGATACTTTCCTGCAGTTGGGCCTTGGTTTCTTCGACCATTTCTTCGAGTGAGGAGCTGATGTCGTCTTTTTCTTGGAGCGCGAGCTTCAATACCCGAATTTCTTCGTTGGCTTCGTTGAGGAGCTGGTCTTTGGCAGCCAGTTGCGCCAAGGCGTCGTCCCGTTGTTGTAGCAATGCCTATTGTGCCGTAACTTGGCCTTGGAGATCTGCTACTTGGGTGTGTAAGTGATGATTTTCGGCTTTGACTGCTTCGACTTCTTCTTGGAGAGGGGTGATGTCGGCTTCCAAGAGGTCTACCTTGTGTTGGAGATCCTGTCTGATGGTGTTGGCGACGTCACTCAGCTGTGTGGGAAGTTGCTGGGAAAGGGAGATGAGCATATGGCCCATGGTGGCTAGTTCGGAGAATACCGGAATAGAGGGGAGGAGCAGTGGGTGTTGCGGTTGCGCAGAGGTTTGGGTTTGAAGTTGGGGGGATGTCGGGGGCGAATAGTTGAGGGAAGACGAGGAGGATTCCGGTTCCGGTGTGGGAATAGGGTTGACTGGGGGGGGTCTGGGATGGGCAGAGTCGGGATGTGTTACCTGATTGCTTGTTTGTTGTTTCTCGGTAGTGTGGTCGATTGCGGATTCAACGGCCCTCAGTAATGTGTTTAGCGCATCCCTACCGGGTTGTTGCTCATCTTGTTGAGGCTCGGAGGTTGCTTCGGTGGAGACCGTTTCGGTTTCGGTTTGATTTTGCTGGTCTTGGTGGTGATCGGCCGAGGATTCGTTGTGGATGGAAGTGGCGGTCTCGTGGAAGGTTTCTTCTTGTTCGTCGTTGCGGTTGTCCTGATTCTTGTCGGCAGATCTTTGTGCTTCGCTTTCCGAAGAGCTGATCCGGATGCGCTTCGTGCGGAAGAGTTCGTTGATCTCCTCCTCTTCTTCTGCATCGTCATCAAGTGGTTGTACTGAGTCTTCATGCCTAAGTATGGGGCCTTGGGGTGGTGGTTGTGCGGCGAGGATGGTTGGGAAGAGGAAAGAGATGATATGGGGAAGACGAGAGCGCGGGGTGTTTCCTTTATTCACTTGCTTCATGATGGCAACACACTCCTTATGGATTCTTTGGAAAAAATACGAGGCGAAGTTGACCGGTTCGTGGGCTGCTAAATCTAAGGCGGAGTAGAAGGGGCGGGAGATGCCGTAGGTGCGCTTCTGTAAATTAAGGATGGCAACTAGGAATTGGAGGGCGGAGCGTTCGGGTTCGGGACGGCAGAGGATAGCGAACTCGTTTGAGGAAGATCGGGGGAATAATTCGGTCATGCGGGCGAGGGGGATACTGGGGCCATTTTCTCGGCCGTGCGAGGTGAGGCGGAAAGCTTCAGAGAAGGCGGGGAAGGTGATGACGGTTCTGGAGGGTAGCGAAGGGAAAACCCATTGGCGTTCAGTGGCAGGGGATTGGGCGATGGCAGAGATGATTTGTGCGAAGAAGGGATGGGCTTCCACTGAGTACCAGGGCAACTCAGCGAAGTTGGCCAACCCTCGGCAACGCAGGTATTCACCTACCTTGGTAGGGATACCATCGCGGAAAGCAGTGTAATTTGCGAGCGCTTCCATGGCGATTGCTAATACAGACTAGGAACAGGACTACAGAGCACAAGTTCGCACAGATTACTAACACTCACCATAGTAGCGATTTTTGACATTGTCGAAGGGGTTAAATAGGAACAATACGGTGGGGTGGGAAAGGGGGTTGGGTATCATTGTGCAGTGCGGGAATGATATTTGTTTTCATGCAGGCGTGCGTATTCGAGTGACTGGTAAGGGGGGGCGGCTGGTACAAAAAGATTTTCTAAAATACGGCTATTTATAAAAAGAAGAAAGAAAAAGGGAAAGGATTAAACAAAACGCAGTCCACCGCCGAAAAATTTAATGCGGGCTAGGGGCGTGATGATATGGCCACAGCTTCGACCCATTGATTACTTTCGGGAGTGGATTTCCGGTCAACGTAGTCAACCGAAAAGTTGCGGGACCGAGTTGTTCTGAGATTTTGAAAGGGCCGAACCATCGAAGTTTAAACTTTCCTGCGGCTCTATCCGACTTTGCGTTGTAGAAGAGTACGAGCTGTCCTACGGAAAAGATTGGCGTTTTCAAATATCGATCGTGTGTCTTGGCTTGTCTTAGTTGTACTTCGCTCATGGTTAAAAAACTGAGCCATCGGTGCTCATCAAGTTCTCTGAGTGCGTCCATTCGTGCTATCAGTGAATCTTCCGGTAGCATCTTCTGAGTGATTGCTACACGAAGGCTTGGGATGACTACTTCCATGGGTGCTATTGCTTCTAAGCCATAAGCTAGTTTGAAAGGTGTCAAGCCTGTTGTTACCTTATATGTAGTTCGGTATGCCCATAAGACTGCAGGTAGTAGTTGATCCCATCTTTCCGGTGCTTCCATGATTAGTTTCCGGAGGATATTCAATAGTGATTTGTTTGTACTTTCGGCCAAACCATTGGCACGAGGGTAATACGGCGAGCTGAGTTTGTGTGTCACCTGGAAGGATTGGGTGAGTACCTTCATTAATTGATTTACAAAGTGAGTACCTTGATCTGAGACAATTTCCAGTGGTAAGCCGAAACGTGGAAAGACATCATTCAACAGGCATTTTGCTACTGCCACCGCTGTAGCTGACCGTAAAGCCCATGCTTCTACCCATCTTGTTGCGTAGTCTGTACAGGTTAGTATATATCTGTTGTTACTGAAGACTGCTGGAGGTGTAATTGGACCTATAAAATCTAATCCCCATTTCTGAAATGGTTCTAATGGCATGACTGGCTGTAGGGGAAAGAAGTGCCGTTGTAGCGGTTGTCCAGACCTTTGACAGTTATCGCAGTGTTTGACAAATTGGGCCACATCTCTGTACATAGTTGGCCACCACAGTCCACTCTGCAAAATTTTCCGGTGAGTCAAATCTGTGGCAAAGTGACCACCAGTAGGTGTCGAGTGAGCCATTGTGATAACTGAGTTAATTTCATGCGGAGGAACACAGTGAAGTAGGATTCCGGTGTGATCTGCAAAATATAGTTCTCCAGCAACTAACCGAAATCGACGGCTAAAGACTGCAATTTTTCTGCGTACTGGTCTTGAAACTTGAGATGGAAGGCAACCATCAGTGAGAAAGGTCAAGATCTGATCGTAATATGAAAATGGAACAGGTGGGTCTGCAGATTCTTCAGTAATTGGTTCTGATACATAAATTGCGGGTGTCGTGTCATCTATACCCACCGGAGATTCACCGGAATCTAAGCGGGATAAAAAATCTGCTAAAGCGTGTGAATTGCCTGGTCGGTGAATGACTTCGTAATCAAACTCCTGCAATAGTAAGACCCATCGTGCTAATCGGCCTCCTAGATGCTGCTGCCGAACTAGATAGACAAGTGCAGCGTGATCTACATGAAATGTGAATTTTCGGCCTAGCAAGTAATGTCTAAATTTTTTGACCGAGTATACTAGTCCTAGACATTCCCTTTCTGTTATAGAGTAATTTTTCTCAGCAGGGGCTAATCTTCGACTTGCATAATACACTGGTCTGAACCATTTATCAATTTGTTGCATCAATACACTTCCTATTGCTATATCTGAAGCATCAACAAATATGTGAAATGGGTGATCCCAGTTCGGCGGTTGTAAAATAGGAACTTGTGTTAATAAATGCTTTAAACGATCAAAGGCTATCTGGCATTCTTGGGTCCATTCAAATTGTCGAGGTGTTTTACTGATTAGCTTGTTTAGTGGTATTGCCAGATGAGCAAGCCACCGTAAGTGTCTTCCATGCCACCGTACTTGGCCCATAAAGCGCATAACTTCTTTTGGAGAAACTGGCACCGGAGCTTCTAATACTGCCGAAATCTTATCTGGATCGACTTGGATGCCTTGTGCAGACACAATGTGGCCAAGTAACTTGCCACATGAGACCGCAAACACCGATTTGTTTGGATTCAAACAGAGTCTATGCTCTCTGCATTTCTGAAAGCAGCACCGTAAATGAAATAGATGTGCTATCATCTTACCGAAAATTGAAAAATCATCGAGGTATACTTGCATAAACGAAGTAAGATAAGGAGAAAAAATTTCCTGCATGCATCTTTGAAATGTACTTGGTGCGTTTCTCAATCCAAACCACATCACCGTACAAGCAAAGACACCCCAATTGGTAATGAATGCGGTTTTTGGTATATCTTCTTTGGCCATTCTAACCTGATTGTAACCACTGTATCCGTCTAAGAATGAATACATTTCATGACCTGCTACCCTATCGAGCATTGTATCCAGAAAGGGGATCGGGAAAGGATCTGATACTGTTGCCGCATTTAATTTCCGCTAGTCTACACAGATTCGTAGTTGCTTATTTTTCTTTGGCACGATCACGATTCGTGAAATCCATTCAGCATGTTCTATTGGTACGATGAATCCGACTTTTAATAATCTATCAAGTTCGGCTTTTACCTGTGATGCATAATTGGGATTCATCCGATAGCTGGGCTGCTTATTCGGTTTAGCTTCAGGCTTCAGCATGACTCTGTGCTGATAGATGCGCGGATCTAATCCTTTCATATCTTTGTAATCCCATGCAAAAACGTCTGAGAATTCGCGAAGTAGTCGAATCAAGTCAGCTTTAAATGATTCCGGTAAGTTTTGCCTTATCTTTACCGGTCATGGATGCTCTTCATCTCCTAGATTGTACGTGGTCAACTGGTCCTCGGGGACATAAAACTGTTGCGGTTTCTCTGTATCGTCTGTTGACTTGAACAACGATTGTAATTCATCATCATGTGTGGGGACGCTTCCTTCATGCTTAACGGTGTTGGTGATAGGTATGATTGTACAGACTGAAGTGTTCCAGTTATCTATAACAGACTGTAGATCAATAGTTCCTACAGACATTAAATCAGCATTACTCTTTAGAAATTCCTCTTCCTCATCATTTGATAGTCCATCTAACATGTTGACTGGTTCAGCAAAATATGGTCTGGCGTGGAGCTCGCACGGTTGTATAGCATCTAATTTTACTACATATCTACGGTTGGCATCTTTGAACGTAAGCTCTTGTGCGGACCAGTCCTGTATTACCTTCGCATGCTTCAGCCAAGGTCGACCGAAAAGAAGGTTGTAATCCAAAGTGGATTCTGGTAGATCTAGTATAACAAAGGTCATTTTAAAGGTCGTACCTTGTAAAGTGATGGGTACATTTCGCACGTCCTACAGGGTGGACTCTAGATTGATCTGCCATTCTCACAAAAAATTACACTGGTTCAACTTCGGTCCATCCTAACCTTTTGCATAAGGATGTTGTTGCAATGTTCACACCAGATCCTCCATCAATCAATACCTGTGTAATTTTATTATTCTTGTACCATACTGTAATCAAGGGAACCGAATGATCAACGGTAGAATCAGGTTCCGGTTGAACTGCTGCTGTTGCCGGAATACAAGAAGGCACCGGACTGAACTGTTGCTGGAACTGTTGTCGAATCCCAGGTACTAAGGCCAGTAGTTGGCCGAGAGGCAAAGTGATAGATGCCTTGGATAAAATTTCCCAGGCTTGTTGAGATTGGTTGTCCTCCTCCTTTGGACTTGAGGTCTCCGCTGGTGTAGAAGTTTCTGCTGTTATGCCTATTGCTGATGATGGCTCCGCTGTTGTTCCTTTTTGTTGCGTTCCTTCCTTTGACGAAGCCTGAGTCACCGGAATAGGTTCTGGGAATACTGGCGGTTCAGTTGCGGCCCAGTGACTAGCCTTGTTATACATCCTATGTTGTTCTCGTATCCCTGGTTCGAATACTTCTGCTGCTGTCTGCAGCTGTTTACCTGATCGGATCTGTACTGTAGCAGCTTGTGTTTCTACTGGTGTAATTTGTACCATGTTGGCCATTGGGTTTTGCCGCTCCTTCTTCCTTTGATCGTACTCGGCTGCATCTTTGCAAAATCTCCTGATGTGTCCGAATTTGCCGCAAAAGTGACAGCGAGGTGGGGGTAGATTGGGATTTTCCGGTGGTGGTCCGTTTTGCCAGCGGTTTGTATTGAAATGGTTGTTCCTCTGTCCTCGGTAGTTCCGATATCCTTGTGGTTGATTGTTTCTCAATTGCGGAGGCACATAGTGATTCGCTGGCTGTCCATGTTCTTGTATAACTGCATTGACCGTTGCTGTTCCCTGTATTCTAGCATTGTAAACACAGTTTTTGGTGGTGTGTCCGGCAGTGTTGCAGATAGCGCAAAACGTGTGATTTAGTGCACAATTGGCACTAGTATGACCTGAATTTTTGCATGTGATGCAGTACACTTGTCTGGTTATGTCTTCAGCCATAGTTTTTTGTTTGTTTTCAACCACTCCAGGTCTTCTGTAAATCCACCGACCTTGGATTCTAGTTGCAGAGCCATGGCAATGACTGCATCCAGCGTCATAGCTCCCACACATCTTATGATCATGATCTGTTTCAGTTGTGGGGTTAAGCCGTTGATGAACCACTGAGTGATGACATCATCAGGTAAGTTAGCGTGGGCCTGTGGTATCTGCCGCAAATGTGTTCTAAAGAGTGTAGCATACTCCTAGACAGTCTGATTAGCCTTTTGTCGGTTGTTTTGTAAATAATCAAAGATTTCGGCGGGATTCTTCTTTAGCCTGAATCGTTGCAAAAAAGCATCTCAAACTGCATCATAGGTACCGAAATGATTAATATCGTATTCCGTAAGCCATCTAGCTGCTTCATTTACCAGTGTTGATTGAAAAACGATGGCCTAATACGCCTGATCCGGTGGATGGTTAAGAACGGCATAACTTATCTCGAAAGTGCGTACATGAGTATCCGGATCATCTCCTGGGAATCCACCGAATTTCGTATATGTTACTCCTGTTGGAGGCGGTCTTGGTTGACATAACTGTTGTTGCTGTTGTTGTCCGTTCATTGTGAGTGTATTCAGCCTTTCTTCTGTATCTTGAGGTTGGTTAGTTGAACTCTCGAGATTTTTGTCGCCGGATGGCGTGCCTTCCGGTGTGCTGTTTTTACTTAGAATGCGTCGCACTTCTGCTTCGAAGAGTTTTCCTTCCTTCTGGATATCCAATATCCGAAATCTTTCTTCCAAGCACGCTGGTTGAGCTGAAGATTCCGCGAAAAATGCAAAGTCTTTGCCTACAGTTGGTGACTCTATCACCGGAATATCACCGGAATGAGCCGAAATTGTGCCAGACTGCAGTGTTTTTCCGCTTTTACCGATCTCTTCTCCTAAAGTGTTTCTAATCGTATATAATTCTGAGTTTAGACTGGTTTCTAATGGCGTGTTGGTAGATTCTGAAATTGCTATATCTTCGATAGGCTGGGTCGAAGTAGCACCAGAATGTACCAAAGGCGTTGATCGTTCCACCGGAATATGACCGGAATCAATCGTGACGTTCTCAATTTGTCTGACCACTGGGTCAGATTGGGTTAGACCTTCTTCTTTCAAGGCTATCTTTATCGCTTTACTCGCTTCGGTCTTACAGTTCTTAGGATATGTTTCACCAGATTGAGTAACCGGCATGTATCATTACGCAGTAACCCTATCTGAACAGTTTGCAACAATCTGGGTCTGTTGCTACTGCTAGTTACTCGAATGTTACTAAATGTTTGCTTCTGACAAACAACTGGTACTCTAGTGCCACTTTCCCACAGATGGCGCCAAATGTTAAACGCTAGCCAAAATGCTAAATGTTAGCCAAATGTTAGCCGTTAGGTAATCTACAGACTCTGAATCTGGACTCCGAGTACTGTGGACTACTGTGATAATTAAAAGCACTTCAAGTCTTAGCCACGTGGGTTCTTGGGAGTGGTAGGGGTCTGTTAGACAGAGGCCCTGTACTATTTTCCCAATATCTCACACTAACATAAATGCTCTGTCACGTCTTAGCTCAATACGGGTCTCTGAACACTGCTAACTACGCGGCTTACTAGGACGTTGAAATTTCCGAGCTGGATCTGCTATAGCAGAAGAGAAGTAGTCCGGTTCTGACTTAAACTACTTAACTACTCTACTTCATTCGCTGAATATTACTCAAGATGCATCTCTTCTTGACTTGGGGGTACACCGAGCAACTATACTCACAAGTATGCACTTACGGTATATCAACTCAAACAATAGTCGAATCATAACAGTCTTATCAGTATTTCCAGGGCACACAGGCTCCTTACCGATACGAGTCCTTCCTGGGATCGGAATCCTCAGAGAGTGCAGACTATTGTATCGACTCAATTACTCACAGAACATTAACAAACCCACAGTGAGACTACTTTCATGTTCTCTGCTTCGCCGAAGACTGATATAACAGTACGCTGCACTTAACCATACTCAGCGACACACTTAAACCCTCACCGAACAGATTCGTAACACACTGCAACTGTTCCGTAACTATGTATTAAGATGCGAACAGACGACTAGACAAAGCGCAGACCGACAGAACAGAATAGAACAGAACGGAACAGAGCAGAAATACACACTCAACACGACACTGCAATTCCCCAAAATGGGCGCGCTCACAGACAGAATAGAAGACACACTTAACAGAACAGAACAGAATAGAAAGACACACTTAAACAAGACACCGCAATTCCCAAAATTGGGCGCTCTCTTGCCACTCTTTCTCATTGCCTTATATAGAAGAATTTTTATAGTGGTGCGCGAATCTTTTGTTACCTGCGCATTTCTCGAAAGGTTCTTTTTATTTAAGACACCTGTCCTAGTATATTTGTCCTTATTCGACGGCCGTCTAACAATAGGCCAAGATTTGATCAAGAATCAAATGTGGCTGAGACTTCAAGAAGTGCAGAGGTCAGAAGATCTTTGAGAGAAAGAAAAGAACCTATTAGTTATAGCTATGATACATCTTTCTTAACAACAAAAGATTATGCTTATATTGTGAAGACAAAAGAAGACCCAACCACATATGAAGAAGCTAAAGGTAAATAGAATTGGGAGAAGGCAATGCAAGAAGAGTTTGATGCTCTACTTGAGAATGAGACATGGGAATTGGTGCCAAGACCAAAGAACTGGAAGGTAACTGGATGTAAGAGGGTGCACAAAACAAAGAGGTTTGCAAATGGTGAGGTTTCTAGATACAAATCTAGACTTGTGGTTAAAGGTTATGCCCAAACTTATGGGGTAGATTATGATGAAACCTTTAGTCTAGTTGCTAAGATGTGTACGGTACTCAGATATATCAAGGGAACTCTGAGTGAAGGTTTGTATTATGGTTTTACCTCTGATACAAGAATCAAAGTGTTTAGTGATGCAGATTGGGCAGGTTATTCAGATGATAGAAGGTCTACTCATGGTTATCTCTATTATATTGGACATAAATTAGTTTCTTGGTGCTCAAAGAAGCAACATACAATTGCTTTGTCATCCACAGAAGCTGAGTATAAAGGAATGGTAGAGGCTACAAAAGAAGTGATATGGTTAAAGACCTTATTGAAAAGTTTTGGAACTGATGAGAGTACTCCAATTATTTTTGGAGACAACATGATTTCATTATATTTGGCAGCTAATCTTGTTTTTCATGCCAGGACTGAATACATAGAGATTCAGTATCATTTCTTGAGAGAAAAGGTACTTGATAAAGAAATTGAAGTCTTGTACACACCAACGAAAGAGCAAGTTGCAGATATGTTGACAAAAAGCTTAGATGGACCTAAGCTACAGAAGTTCAAAGAGATAGTAGGAATAAAGAAGAATGGTATAATCACAATTAGTGATTGAGGGGGATCTGTTGGAATAAAGCAATCCCAAATTGATGATTATGAAGAATTTGAAGCAAGTCAAGAATCAGAATGAAGCCAAAGAAGTCATTGAAGATAGTGAAGAGATCTCAGAATTGTAGCTTATATACATATGTACATTACAAATGGAAATTCTTGTGCTATGATTTTAGATGATCATTAGAATGATAAAGAATAATGTAATAGACACGGGATGAGTCTAGAACCATATGTATATAAGTCAATGATGTAAAGAAATATGTCTGCATACACATATACATATACATATACATATACATATACATATACATATACATATACATATACATATACATATACATATACATATACATATACATATACATATACATATACATATACATATACATATACATATACATATACATATACATATACATATACATATACATATACATATACATATACACATACATATACATATACATATACATATACATATACAAGAGAGTCATTAGAAGCCAAGTGTCCATGAGATAGATGTGTAGAGATTCATTTTCAGGAGTTAGTGTCGAGTCTTTCTCTGATTTCTCTCAGCTTGATCACGTGGATCAAGAAATCTTTTGTACACATCTAATCCAAAAGCTAGTCAAGTTATATTCAAAGTTTCATAGTCTAATCCTTTTCAGGCTGTGTGTATGATCAATATGAACTTGTATATGTAAAGTCTGCAGGTAGATCTCTAAGAGTCGCACATTTTTTTGTGTCAATGTTTTGCTTAGATCTCAGTGCACAGTGTAAAGTTTTTTATCAATCAGCATTCAAAATCTAAGTTAGAAGGTAAGGAAGCTATGGCTAAAAGCATTTAGCAAAACAAGACTTGTGCTGTGAGAAATCAATCTTAGAAGTTGACTATGTCAAAGTCTCTTGTTCATAAAGATATTTTTTGACATACCTTTGATCTTAATGATCAAATCAAAGTTTTAATTATTCTTTTGAAAGAGTAATGGTTGATATGGTTGCGCAAAGGTAACATGGAGGTATGTAAATCATCAAATTGAAGAAATTTGAAGATATGTGTAGGTAATGATGCCTAAATCTGAAGCAGTCTTCTTGAAGAAGAAAAGTTCTCACCGAGTGAAGTGATAGTGAATGATTTGGTAAATCAAGGTAACATTTGTGTAATGTTTGGTCTATAACTGATATAGAGGTGTTCTGAAATCAGTATAGATCAAGCCTTTGGAGATTTAAATGTCTCCAACAAAAATCATCCAATGTTCTATGTGCATACGCAATGATTGGTTTCAATATTTCTTTTTGCTCTCTGCTTTCATGGAGGATGCATTTTTATCATTGAAGTATGGTAGTAAACTTCATTCTTGATAATCTTGATGCAAATTATTGAAACCTACATGAACAAGCATAAAGATATTGAAACACTCATTAAACACATGCATAGGCATGCATCTACCAAAGAATATTGGTGCATTTCTCCTTTTCAAAGGCTATTTTCATGCACAAAACATGTTTTCTTCTTGCTTGAAAAAGATAGTTAATGCTCAAGTTTATGCACAAGAACAGTTATATCTTTTTAAAATGCTAGCAAGTAGAATGTTTGCGCATGGATGATTGGGAACATGCATTTTCAAGCTCGAGAATTGCTTGATTTAATTTAGGTGCATGAAAGGAGAATGCCAACAAGTGCATGCAAGAACAGGCATTTGTGTATGCATGATTGTTTGTTAAGTAATTGAATACTTATACTTTCATTACCTCCTTAGCTAGTTTGTTTTTCCCAAACGTGATACCTAAGTATCACAAATTAGGAGTCTTGATTAGGAAAAGTAGACCCTTTGAAAGTCAAGGGTTCAATTTTCTTGATCATTGGAATGACACGAAAATAGGATTGCTTAAAAATTTTCAATCCATCCAAGTAGGTTGATAAAGTTTCCTTTGGAAGTTTTATCTAATTCTATCTCAAGATGTGATAATAATCAAATAAAATCAAATGGAACTTAAATCAATTGAACTTTCAAGTTTAAAGGACAGTTGATATGCTCCAAATAAAAAAAAATCATGGAGCTTTTGAAGTTTTTTCTTTTGATTTCATTCTGGAGAATGATGAAAATTAAGGAAGTGAATGAACTTTAGCATCACTTGAACTTTAATGTTCAATAGTTGGATGCTAGGTTCCATGACCACATCTTTGGTCGAGATGCAAAGTTTTCAAAAAGCATGAAAACTTTATTAAGCACTTTTCTGAGGATGAGAAAAGTATGCTTGGTTTTGTTTAAGCTAATTAGCCCGTAAAGAAGAAAACCAAGTTAAACTAATCTTTGGGAATCAAGATATTTTCCTAAAAGATATGTCAAAGTAATCTTTAGGAACTAAGCTACTTCTTAAAGATAAGCCAATAAAATGAAATAGTCTCGTTAACTATTTCATTAGTTAGAAAGGAATATCTTTTGGACAAGCAATAAAGTTTTAAGTCTTCGTCTTGTCCAAAAGTCAAGAATTTCTTTTGAAGAATATTTCAGTAAAGCAAAAGATTCCAAGACGAATCAATGGCTTAGTGTTAATTGATTCCTTGGTAGGAATTGAAAAGTTATGGAAAGAAAAAATCTCCCTAGATGTGAGACTCGAATTTTCAAGAAAATTTTAACAACAAGTAGTTCCCAACAATTCCCAAACCACCAATCTTGGTACTTAATTCAAAATATTTATATAACCTAAAGGTGTACCAAAGATTCTTAGCTTTGGAATTTGAGAAGCATTAATGTATGATTGGTCTTAAGTTGAGGTAAATATCTTTAAAATTATGTAGGTAAGCAAAGAAGCTTTAAATAGTTCAAGAGACCTTAAATAAAAATACTAAGTCTTTATTTTAGTAGCAAGGTAAACCAGACTTGATCAAGCTTGGCCATGATTGTCCAAGAAACATGCGATTGGAACTATTATGTAGATTGTGCAAGTATTGGTAATAAAATTCCTTTTGGAAATTATTCACTCAGGTTCCATTTATCCAAAGGAAATTTGTGAAAAGAGTAAGCTATTCCAAGTCTAAACAGAGTAAAGGAATTCCAAGAATCTAGTCTACAACCGTGAAGACAACACTTAAGTCTGTGGAAGGTAAAACATAAATGTTTGCCTATCCAAAGGGATTTTGGTACAAATCCATGAAGCATGAGTGGATGCTTAGACTTAAGCAGTAGAGAGATTCCTGTAAAAGTCTCAGCCAAGATAGGTACCTAAAGCGTCAGTAATAAAGGAATCTAAAGACAAGAAGTCAGAAGCTTTTGTCACTACAAATTGTTCAAGAATAAACCAAGTAAGCTTGAATCTATGAAAATTCAAGTACTTGGAATTCTAATTGGTTTTCATTTTGAAAACCCTAGCAAAGAGGAATAGATATTCTATCAAGAGGTTTTTAAGTTTCCAAGGCAAAGCACGTGATTGTGAGACGATCATGTGAAGGGATCAAAACCTAGAATATCAAGTCAGAGGTAATGCTTGAAACTCCAAAAGAGTTGAAGTGAAAGGTACTCTATCAAGAGATGTTTAGATTTTAGGATAAGTATCACCCACACATTAATGTGAATATAAAATAGGGTGGTATGGGACACTAGATTTTATACTGACATTGATGTAGCAAAGATGGTATGGGAGATCTGATCCTCAAGGAAGTGTAAAATTCAAAGAAGAAGTTTAAATTCAAGGAAGATAAAAGCATGATCTATAGATACTTCAAGACGAATTCAGAAGATATGAAGTAAGTAATTTCCAAGATCTTCTTTTTCAAAAAGGACAAAATACTTGTTCTTATTTTGGAAAACTTCAATCTTAAGTGTTGTTGATAAGAAATATTTAATAAATTTCTGTTGGAGCAAGAAAATTATCAATGGATGATTACATGAAGCTTAGGAATGAAGAAGTGAAGAAAAGACTCAAGCTCAAAGCATGAAGTCAAGTGAAGAATCAGGAAGACAGGTTCTATACATTTATGTATACTAGCTTTAAAAAATACTTCAAAAATACTTTGATATAGTGACAAGTTCATACTCATATACACTCATGTATAGTCATGACATAGAAGAGAAATGAAGAATAGATGAAAGTATAGTAAATAGATTTCAAGTTTTTCTAAGAGGTAGATGTACATAGATTTTTCTCGTGAGTTAGCGACTCGTCTTTCCTAGAATTCTCTCAGCCTGATCATGTGGATCAGGAAATATTTTGTACACATCTAATTCAGAAGCTAATCAAGCTATGATCAAACTTTGATGATCTAATTCTCTTCAAGTTGTGTGTATGACTAATAGGAACATTCATATGTAGAATTCTGTACGTGAAGTTCTCAGAATCGTGCATTTTGCTGCTGAGAGATTTACTTGGATCTCAGTGCTCAGTATAAAGTTTTTTATGTTTGAGCATTCAAAATCTAAGCTAGAAGGTAATGAATATTTGTCTAAAAGAATTTAGCAAAATGGGTTAGATTTTGAGAGAAATCAACTTAAGAAGTTGACCATGTCAAAGTCACCATTCTTGGAAGGCAGTTTCTGACATAGGTTTGATATAAGTGATCAAATTAGAAATCGAATGATTCTTTTGAAGAACTAATGATCATTATGATTGCAGAAAGGTAATATGACTATGTATGCATCATTTGAATGATTAAAATCAAAGTCCTATGTAGAGATTGAAGTCCATTTCTGAAGCAAACTATTGAAGCTCAAGGAAATTTCATATAGAGAAGTATTTCTTAACAAACTTCAAAGTTTGTGTAAATTTTGGTCTGCTCTTGATATAGAGGAGTTCTTAAATCAAGATAGATCAGACGTCTGGAGAATTAAATGTCTCTAGCAGTGGTATTAGAGAAGAAAGATCAAGTCAAGGTGAAGAAGAAGCAAGGAGAACCCCGAACTGTTGCAAATATCAAAGATCTTGTGAATTGAAGGAGCAAAGGGTAAAGTCTTGAAGAAAACCTGAAGAAGAACAAAGCACGAGTTCAAAGGATCAAGAAAGATTAAAGATTCATATCAAAGGTACATCTTATCACCATAAATCTTAGTAATTGCAGACATAGAAGTCAAGAGATGGGAGAAAGCTTGCAGATTGACAAGCTAGTTAGAGAGAACTATCCAGCATGGTCCATGAGGATGGAAGTGCACCTCATGAGCAAAGATTTAATATCATTCATTATAGGAGAAGAAGAAAAGCCTGAGTTTAAGGATCCATGTGTTCTAACAAGAGAAGAACTTGTAGAATTGAAGAATTGGGTGAAGAAAGATGCTTAGGCTAGGAGCATCATTTACATGGTTGTAAATGATTATCTTCTACCTATTGGTGCATTTTACCCAAGCCTACATGCTTTATATGCTTGATATTATGATCATTTGTAAGTCACATGTGTAGTCATGTGAACACCTCTTGTAAAAGAATACATTTTATCTCTTGTAATTGTGAAAAAGAAAAAAGAAAAAGATTGGCTTATGTCATCCATGATGTAAAAGAGAATTCATGGCTCTAACTACCTAAAACCACAAATTATTGAGTTGAGGGAATAATTCCTAACTTTTGGTATCACTTTTAGGTGGAGCCATTCGAATTCGAATTCAAAACTCCCTCCAAGAATAGCTGTAAAAAGAGCAAGAAGGAAGAGGTGAATAGCAAGCCTTGTATGTGACCACTTCATGTCATTTTGTAGAGATTGAAGAGCTTACTCCATAGCTCTATCATTCCACTCCCATTGTGCAAATATTCATTGCCAATGTGGTTGTAATCATATGTGAATCTATACATTCATTAGTCTATACTTCTCTGTTTTCTTCTCTGCTATATTCACTCAAAGCAGTAACTTTAGAAGCTCATATCTCGAGCTATACTCATCCATTTTCCGTGTTTTAGCATGCTTTGAATAGCTCTCAAAGTCTAGTTTCTTCATATAAATGTTCATAGTCCCTCGACGTGTAATGTGGGCAAAATCTCCATTTTATTGCTCACTGGTCTATCTCTGCAGAGCCCCAAGAATGGTGGGCATGTTCCAGATTTTGTTAAAAGTTGTTCTAAATCTTCAGTTGATTACTTGAAGTGTTTTAACTTGGATTAGCAATCTTGCTAAGTCTATTTGCTATGAACAAAAGGAATTTATCTAATTCCTACCACGTTGAGAGCACTGTTCATTTGTTCCAGCAGCTATATGTCCAAAAATAGCAAGTTTTGGGAGCTGTCATTTTGCAACTAGTCTATCTTGACTTAAACTTTTGAGATACATGTTCCAAAGTACTTGGCTGATATTTTGGTGGATTTAGGAAGCTCAAAGGCTTTAATAATCAACTCTAAAGTCTCAGTTGGCTGGTGTGAAGCCGGTTGTAGCAGCACCAACTCATCTTCGGATTGCATCCACCATCTCTCTTCACACTACCACACATTAGAGGATTAGAAAGTGCAGCAGATGTATGGAATTCTTTGGAAGAACATTTCCAAAACACAACCAAATCGAGGAAGGCTTCACTATGGGCTGCATTTACAACTTTCAAGAAGAAAGGTTCTCAATCAGTCTTTGATTATGTTACAAGGATGAAGGACATTGCAGATAGTTTGGGAGTAGTAGATGAAGAAATTGAAGAAGACAAGTTGGTAAGGCAACTACTTACAGGTCTAAGAGGAGATGAAAAGTAGAAGCCTTTCATATTGTCCACATAATTATCATTAGATCATTTTACTCCTGATCTTAATCAGTTGTTAGGACATATGCTAACATTTGAGCAGGAAATTAAAGGAGAGAATGATAGAAATTCAAGTCAAGCAATGTATTCAAAGGACAAGAAGAAGAATGCTAAAGGCAAGCAAACAAATGATGAATAATGATCTTCAAGCCAAGTAAACATCTGAAAGGGAAGATGAATTTCAGAGGTAAAGGTAGAGGAGGTAAGAATAAAGAAAATGCTAAAGCTTGTTGGATCTGTGGAAGAACAAATCATTTGGAAAATGATTGCTAGTATAATAATCAAAATAGTGGAAGTCATAATCAGAATTTCAGTCCTAGATGAAGAGGAGGTAGAAATCAAAGAGGTAGTTTTAGAGGAAGATGTGGTAGGACCTCATTTTCTAGAAGAGGAGGAAGGAGTTTGCAAACTCAATCCTATAAAAAAACCTACTACAGTTATGCTTGAGATAAGAAGGAAGACTTGGCTCTTATCTTAAATGCAACACATGAAGTAATCAATGACGATCAAATGGTGTTTTATATTGATTTAGGATGTAGCAATCATCTGAATGGAAATATCTCCTTAATGACTGATATGGAAGCTAAAGTGAATGGACATACAATTCAAACAAGAGACAACACCAAACACAAAGTTGAGAGCATTGGATCAATGAAGACAAAGAGTGGAAGCACACTTCTAAGCAAGGTACTTTACGTTCCATCAATTCCTAAAAATCTAATAAGTGTAGGGCAAATTGTTGAGAAGGGATATGAAGTCAGATTTACAAGTGATGGTGTTTATGTTGAAGATCCAAGTCAAGGATATAAAAGCATTGTTATAGGAAAAAAGGAAGGAAGATTATTCACTCTCAAAGTCCAAGGTAATGTGGGACATGCATTGTTTACTTATGGAAGTCAAAAGATGTCTAAATTGGATTTACGATACAAGAGGTTAGGACATTTTAATGAAAGGGAAATAAAAGAGATGAAAAAGAATGGTGTAGTGCTTGGTCGACCAAATATTGAAGGTCAACATATGATATACAAATGTGAAGCTTGTCAGCTAGGTAAAGCTCACAAGAAATCATACAATAAGCAAGGATACACGTACTCAAATATGCTTGAATTGGTTCATACAGATGTGTGGGGTCCTTCAAAGGACTATAGCATAAATGGATCAAGGTATTATGTGCTATTTGTTGATGATGCAACCAGGTGGATTATATGTAATCAAGGATAAATCTGAAGTGTTTGAGACATTCAAACACTACCATGGTTATGTAGAAAGAATTACAGGACAAAAGCTCAAGAGATTGAGATCAGATGGAGGGGGACAATATTTTTCTAAAGAATTTGATGATTATATGTAGAATGAAGGTATAAAAAGAGAAGTGACTTGTCGGTACGTCCCACAACAAAATGGAGTTGCAGAAAGAAGAAATAGAACTCTTGTAGAGTTTGCAAGATCAATGATGAAGGAAAAGAGGTGTCCTAATTATATGTGGGTAGAAGAAATGAATACTGCAACTTATCTTGTCAATAGGTTGCTTTGCAAAGCTTTGGAAGGAAGGAATCCTTATGAAGCATGGTGGGTAAGAAACTACTCTTGATCACTGCAAAATATTTGGATGTTTGGCATATGCTTATGTTCCATCTCAATTGAGACATAAGCTAGAACCTAAAGCAAAAAAATATGTGTTCATTGGGTATGATGATAAAAGCACACGGTTTACAGGATCAAACAATGTGTGCATAGATCTTGAAGAAATCAAAAGGAAAGAACAGTCAAAGATGGTATATGAAGAAGATATTGATGATGATGTTTGTAGAAATGAAATACAGGACAATTATGAAGATAGACCAAGGTTTGATCCAGAACAAAATGAAGGAGAGACTTCAAGCAGTGCAGAAGTTAGAAGATCATCAAGAGATAGAAAACAACCTATGAGGTATAGTTATGATACTTTTCTTGAACACCAAAGATTATGCTTACATTGTGAAGATAGATGAAGACCCATCCACATATGATGAAGCTAAAGGAAAGGAAAATTGGGAAAAAGAAATGCAAAAAGAGTATGATGCTTTACTTGAGAATGAGACATGGGAATTGGTGCCAAGACCAAAGAATCAGAAGGTAATTGGATGTAAATGGGTGTATAAGACAAAGAGGTTTGCATATGGGAAAGTGTCTAGATACAGGGCTAGACTTGTGGTCAAAGGATATGCTCAAACACATGGAGTGGACTATGATGAAACCTTTAGTCTAGTGGCTAAGATGTCTACAATCAAAACTATAGTTGCTATTGCTACATGTAAAGGTTGGAAGCTATCTCAGTTAGATGTAAAGAATGCATTTTTAAATGGATATATTGCAGATGAAGTATACATCGAGCAACCAGAGGGTTTCAAAGAGGCAAATGGATCACATTATGTTTGCAAGCTTAAGAGAGATTTGTATGGCTTAAAGCAAGCTCCAAGAGCATGGAATTATAGATTGGTCAAGTTCTTGAATGAACTTGGATACCAAGCTTCAAAGGTAGATAGTAGTTTGCTAGTGAAAGCAAATGAAGATAGATACATTTATGTGTGTATTTATGTTGATGAAATTATTTTCACAGGTACAGATGTTCAAGGAATCAAGGAGCTCAAGAAGCAAATGGAAAAAAAGTTCAAGATAAGTGATTTGGGAAACTAGTCTTATTTTCTAGGGACAGAGATTATATACACTCAACATGGAGTGTATGTTACACAAGAAAGGTATCTGAAGAATCTTCTGATGAAGTTTAACATGGAAAATTATAAACCTTCAACCACACCATTAGAGGTTAATCATAAATTAAGCAGGTATGGAGGAGAAGAGTTCAAGGACTTGAAGACATATCAGCATTTGGTAGGTAGTTTAATCTATGCTACCTTGAAAAGACCAAATCTTTCATATGCACTTGGTGTCTTATCTCAATTCATGCATTGCCCAAAGAAAACTCATTAGATTGCAGCACAAAGAGTGCTAAGATATATCAAAGGGACTCTAAATGAAGGTTTGTATTATGGATTCACTTCTGATACTAGACTCAAAGTGTTTAGTGATGCATATTGGGCAGGTAATTCAGATGATAGAAGATCCACTCATGGTTACTTGTGTTATGTTGGAGATAAGCTAATTTCTTGGTGCTCAAAGAAGCAACATACAATTGCATTGTCATCCACAGAAGCTGAATACAAAGGAATGGTGGAATCTGCAAAGGAAGTAATTTGGTTGAAGACTTTATTAAAAAGTCTAGGAATTGATCAGAGTGTTCCAATCATATTTGGAGACAATATGAGTGCACTGTATTTAGCAACTAATCCTGTTTTTCATGCCAAAACTAAACACATAGAAATTCAATATCACTTCTTAAGAGAAAAGGTACTTGATAAAGAAATTGAAGTCATGTATACACCAACAAAAGAGCAAGTGGCAGACATGCTAACAAAAAGCCTAGATGGACCAAAGTTACAAGGGTTTAAAGAGATAACATGTATAAAGAAGGTGCAGGTAATCACAATTGATGATTGAGGGGGAGATCTTGGAGCAAGAAAATCATCAATGGATGATTACATGAAGCTTAGGAATGAAGAAGTGAAGAAAAGACTCAAGCTCAAAGCATGAAGTCAAGTGAAGAATCAGGAAAAAATGTTCTATACATTTATGTGTACTAGCTTTGGAAAAATACTTCAAAAATACTTTGATATAGTGAAGATTTCATACTCATATGTATATATACACTCATGTATAGTTGTGACATAGAAGAGAAATGAAGAGTAGATGAAAGTATAGTAAATAGATTTCAAGTTTTTCTAAGAGGTAGATGTACAGAGAGTTCTCTCGTGAGTTAGCGATTGGTCTTTCCTAGAATTCTCTTAGCCTGATCATGTGGATCAAGAAATCTTTTGTACACATCTAATTCAGAAGCTAATCAAGCTATGATCAACGTTTGATAATCTAATTCTCTTCAAGTTGTGTGAATGGCTAATAGGAAGATTCATATGTAGAAGTCTGTAAGTGAAGTTCTCAAAATCACGCATTTTGCTACTCAGAGATTTAATTGGATCTCAGTTCTCATTTTAAATTTATTTATGTTTGAGCATTCAAAATATAATTTAGAAGGTAATGAAGTTTTTTCTAAAAGCATTTAGCAAAATGGGTTAGGTTTTGAGAGAAGTCAAGTTAAGAAGTTGACCATGTAAAAGTCGCCATTCCTGGGAGGCAATTTTTGACATAGGTTTGATCTAAGTGATCAAATTAGAAATCTAATGATTTTTTTGAAGAACTAATGATCATTTTGACTGCAAAAAGCTAGTATAAATATGTGTGCATCATTTGAATGATTAAAATCAAAGTCATATGCATAGATTGAAGTCAATTTCTGAAGCAGACTGTTGAAGCTCAAGGAAACTTCATACAAAGAAGTATTTCTTAATAAACTTCATAGTTTGTGTAAAGTTTGGTCTATTCTTGATATAGAGGACTTCTTAAATCAACATAGATTAGACATTTGGAGACTTAAAGGTCTCCAACAATGTTTGGAAGAGTGAGACTTTGACTGTGAACTCATTCTTTCAACTAAGGATAGATTGACTAAGTTAAGCACTAAGTTCCTACTGTAACTTGGAAAATTCAATCCTTTTGATTCAAAGGAATGCACAAGAAATTCCTAATAAGGAATCATAAATATTGAATATAGGCATGAGCTTAGTCTCAAATGAAGCAATATTTGAGTAAAAAAACTCATCAATAGAACCTTGATGGATTGACACACTAGTTTTGGATACCACACTAGTATCTTGTGGTTGGATGACGTTTTAGTTTTGCTCTGAATTTTTAAGAATCTAGTTTATTTCTGTTAAAGATAGAAAAATGCTTCAATATCCTGTTGAAATAGATCTTTGAGAAATTAAAGTCCTGAGTCATCTAGATTTTGACTCATAGTAAGTTTATCTCTCTTAGAAGTTTGAATTAATTATACAAAGTTTTAGTTATTTCCTTCTGCTTTCCAAATCTTTTGGAATTGACTCAGATATGGTATTTGCTTCCTTTTGCAAAAGTCCAGGGTTAGCCGATTGGAACTAGATAACTAAATTAAAACATCTGAAATAGATGTTCTATACAAGGACTTATTCAATCTTCAAAAGATGGAAAGTCCAAGATAACCTTACTTATTTGAGTTTTCTTCAAGTTATAGCATAACTAATTTCCTAGAGTCCAGTATATTCTAGAGTAGAGAAGTTAGGAATTGCTCATCAGATTGACAATTCCCAAGAAATTTTAGCTCAAGTCTTTGAGAAAAGTGTCCTAAGTTTGATAATTTTTATTTTGAATTTGAATTGGTCAAATTATAGTATGGTTGACTCAAAGTAAATGATAAACTTTCTCCTGCATTTTACATAGGATTTTTAAACTCATTAGTGTTGGTGCATTCTACCCAAGCCTACATGCTTGATATATTTGATATTATCCTTATTTGTAAGTCACATGAGTAGCCATGTGAACACCTCTTGTAAAAGAGTACATTTTATCTCTTATATTTGGAAAAAGAAAAAAGGAAAAGGATGGCTTACCTCATGCATGATGTAAAAGCAATTTTGTGGCTCCAGCTACCAAATCACGAATTTTTGAGCTGAGGGAATCTCTCGTAACTTTGGGGATCACTTTTAGGTGGAGCCATTCGAATTCGAATTCAAAACTCCCTCCAAGAATAGCTATAAAAGGAGCAAGAAGGAAGAGGCGATTAGCAAGCCTTGTACGTGACCACTTGATGTCATTTTGTAGAGATTGAAGAGCTTACTCCATAGCTCTATCATTCTACTCCCATTGTGCAAAGATTCATTGCCAATGTGGTTGTAATCATATGTGAATCTATACATTTATTATCATCTACTTCTCTGTTTTGTTCTCTGTTATACTCACTCAGAGCAGTACCTTCAGAAGGCCATATCTCGAGTTCTACTGATCCATTTTCAGTGTTTTAAAGTGCGTTGGATAGCTCTTACTGTTTACTTTTTGCATATAGATTTTCAAGGTTATTGGATTAATAATTTTGGAGATATCTGCATTTTACTGCTTACTAGTCTATCTCTGCAGAGCCCCGAGAATTGTGGGGAGGTTCTAGAAATTGTTGAAACTTGTTCTCAGTGCTCATTCCATCATTTGAAGTGTTTTAACTTGGATTGGAAAGCTTGCTAAGTCTTTTTGCTATGCCCAAAAGGAATTTTTCTAATTCTTTCCAGGTTGAGAGCACTGTTCATTTTTTCCAGCAGGTGTATGTCCAAAAATAGCAAGTTTTGGGAGCTAGTCATTTCGCAACTAGTCTGTCTTGACTTAAACTTTTGGAATACATGTTCCAAAGTACTTGGCTGATATTTTGGTGGATTTAGGAAGCTCAAAGGGTCTAATAATCAACTCTGAAGTCTCAGTTGGCTGGTGTGAAGCTGGTTGTAGCAGCACCTACTCATCTTTGGATTGCATCCACCATCTCTCTTCACAGTGGTATCAGAGCATAGTCAAGCAACATGCGAGATGGATTTCCATCATCAATTGACAAATTGGATCGAAACAACTAACCGGCATGGTCTCTAAGGATGGAGGCTTACCTTCAAGGGAGGAATCTATATGGATTCATATCCGGAGATGAAGCAATGCCAACCATGAGGAACAAAGGGCAACCATCACATGAAGAAGTGGAAGGACTTTCGAATTGGTGTTCGAAGGATGCACTTGCAAGGTCCTATATTCTAAACTCAATCTCTGATTTTCTTTTACCTCATGTCAAGAGATGCAAGACATCAAGAGAGACCTGGAATGCACTTGCTTCTTTCTTCTCTTCCAACACTCGAGCAAGGAAGAACCAATTGTGGATGGAGTTCACAACAATGAAGAAAAGCCGGAAGCAAAATGTGACTGATTATGTCACAAAGATGAAGGAGATTTCCGACCAACTTGGAAGCATTGGAGAGGTAATTGAAGAGGAGCAAATAATAAGACAAATCATGAATGGAATCAAAGCAGACGACAAGTGGGAGTCATTCACAACAGCCATGGATTTATACATGGATATGCATGTACCTGACCTCAACACACTCATGGGCCAACTCTTCACTCATGAAGCAAAGATTAGCAAAGGTGGTGAGTCCTCAAGAGGTAATCAAACTTCTGCCTTATATTTTGATAAAGCTAAGGTCAAGGACAAGTCAAAGAATAGGAAGAATGAAGATGAAGGAATCTCTTTCCAAGCAAACTTTGCAGGTAGAGGAAGAGCTAGAGGAAGAGGTAGAGGTGGAAAGCAAGGTAGGGGGAGATTCCAATCATCTCAACCTTGCAACATATGTGGCTTATCTAACCATACTACTGAAGAATGTTTCAGGAACCCGAGGAACTCAAGAGGAAGAGGATTCAATAGAGGTGGCTATGGATCAAATAGAGGTAGATACAATGGAGGCTACAACAACAACAACAACTACTACAACAACAATTACAACAACAACAACTATCAAAGTGGCCATAGAGGAAGAAGAGATTACAATAACTATGCAGAGGACCAAAGTCAAGAAGATTCATTATTGATTATGAATCTATCAGCGAAGAAGGGTAAGGATGATGATCACATATTTTACATTGATTCGGGATGCTCGAACCATGTAGCAGGAAATGTGGCTTTACTTTCCGATTTGGAAGATCCTCATAACAAGCATGAAGTGCAGACAGGAGATGACACAAAGCACTCAGTGGAGAAGATAGGTAATGTGAAGACATCAGATGGGAATATGAACCTCTTAAGCAAATTCTTGTATGTCCCTACAATTACCAAAAATTTAATAAGTGTTGGACAGATTGTTGAAAAAGGATTGCAGGTTGGATTCAATCGATTTGGAGCATATGTTGAAGACCCAAGGCAAGGCTTTCGAAGGATTGGCAAAGGAGAAAAGACAGGAAGGCTTTTCACTTTTGAAGTGGAAGATACAAAGAACATAGCTTTGTTTAGCTATGGATCTCAAACTCTTACAGAGTTGGAGATATGGCACAAAAGGCTTGCTCACATTGGTGAGAGGACACTCAAACAGATTTGCAGGGACCAAAGTGTACTTGGTTTGCCTAATATCACAAGGCAACACATGATTTATAAGTGTGAAGCTTGTCAACTCGGCAAGGCTCATAGACAACCTTTCAATAAGAAAGGATATATGTATCAAAATCCTTTGGATCTAGTGCACACAGATGTGTGGGGTCCAAGTAAGGAGCCATCTATATCAGGCTCAAGATATTATGTGTCTTTCATAGATGATTGTAGCAGGTGGACCATTTTGTTTTTCATGAAGCACAAGGATAAAGTGTTTAATTGCTTTAAGAAGTATATTGCTCTTGTTGAAAATCAAACAGGTAGGACTTTGAAAAGACTCAGATCAGATGGTGGAGGAGAATACTTCTCTTCTAAATTTGATGCCTTCTTGCATGAAAGAGGCATTAAAAGGGAAGTCACTACAAGGTATACACCCGAACTCAATGGTGTAGCAGAGAGGAGGAACAGAGCTATTGTCGAAGCAGCAAGGTCCATGCTCAATGAAAAGGGATTGCCAAACTACCTATGGGCAGAGGCTGTGTCTACAGCCACATATCTCATAAATAGACTTCCATCTAAGTCACTAGATGGAACCACTCCATATGAAGTGTGGAATGGAAGAAGACCTAGTCTAGAGCATTGCAAAATCTTTGGATGCTTAGCCTATGCTCACATTCCTTCTCAACTAAGAGGGAAATTGGATCCCAAGGCAGAGAAGTGTGTATTTATTGGTTATGATCAAAACCAAAAAGGATATAGATTGTGAAATCCAACCAATAAAGGATTTTCTATGAGTAGAGATGTAATTTTTTATGAAAACAAATCATGGTTTGATGATGACAGGAAAGTGAAGCGGCCATATGACTTGGATGAAGACTTTCCATCACTTCAACCAAAGGAGCCAAAGCAGATTGAAGAAAGTGATTCGGAGATTACCTAGAAGACTTGGAAAGACTAAAGCTATGGAAGAACAAAGGTAAAGCAAAGATGCAGGATGCTACATATGGACCCGAGAGCTCACATCAACCACTTAGAAGGTCTTCAAGGGAGAAGAAGAAACCAGAGAGGTTTGGTTATGATACTTCTTTGGTCACCAAGCACTCAATCTACATTGAAAAGGATTCAACCAATGAAGAACCTACCACATTTGAAGAAGCACAAAGCAAGAAAGCTTGGAGAGATGCAATGGATGAAGAAATGGAAGCCTTGAAGGAGAATGACACTTGGGAGCTTGTACCTAACAAGCCATCTATGAAGATAATCGGATCTGGATGGATATACAAAATCAAGAGGAACCCAGATGGAAGTATAAATAGACACAAAGCAAGGTTAGTTGCTAAAGGGTTTGCTCAAACCCATGGTATTGATTATGAGGAGACTTTCTCTCCTATTGCAAAAATGCCTACAATTAGGGTTCTCATTAGTCTTGCTGCATCTAGAAATTGGAATCTTTATCAACTTGATGTAAAGAATGCTTTCTTGAATGGATGGATTTCTGAGGAAGTGTATATGGCACAACCTCTTGGATATGAGGATGCACATCATCCTAACTATGTATGCAAATTAAAGAAAGCTTTGTATGGATTGAAGCAAGCTCCAAGAGCTTGGAATTTCAGATTGGTGACTTATTTGCAGGACCAAGGAT
This sequence comes from Ceratopteris richardii, assembly GCA_020310875.1. Lineage (NCBI taxonomy): Eukaryota > Viridiplantae > Streptophyta > Polypodiopsida > Polypodiales > Pteridaceae > Ceratopteris > Ceratopteris richardii. The sequence continues at coordinate 71,560,667 of CM035441.1, read as the reverse complement.
TCAAAGCTAGCAAGGCGGATACCTCTTTGTTCATAAAGAGGAATGGATCTGAAGTGATCTATTTATGTGTGTATGTTGATGATATTATTATCACAGGCAATGATCTTGAAGGAATCAAACAAGTAAAGGCTCAAATGAAGGAGGAGTTCAAAATAAGTGACCTCGGACCACTCACTTATTTTCTTGGATTGGAGTTGATCTACATAGATTCAGGTATATACATCACACAAAGGAAGTATGTCCATGACATGCTCGTCAAGTTCAAGATGGAAAATACCAAGTGTGCAGGTACACCTATGGAGCAAAACCATAAGCTTAGTGCTTATGAAGGAGAGCCAATTGAAGACATCACAAGCTATCAAAGCTTGGTTGGAAGTTTGAACTATGCAACACTCACAAGGGTGGATATATGCTATAGTGTTAGCATATTGAGTCAGTTTATGCATAAGCCGAGAAGACCACATATGGAAGCGGCCAAGCGAGTCCTCAAGTACCTAAAGGGGACCATGAATGAAGGTTTGTTTTATTCATTTACTTCAGATATTGAGCTAAAGGTCTACTCAGATGCAGATTGGGCCGGATCTAAAGATGATAGAAGAAGCACATCAGGGTCTATATCATTTGCAGGTTCAAAAATCATTTCTTGGTCATCGAAGAAGCAACCAACCGTGGCATTATCTTCTACCGAAGCTGAATATAGAGGTTTGGCTAATGCAACTCAAGAAATCATGTGGTTAAAGTCTTTGTACACAGATCTTGGACTTCATTCTTCAACACCTCATATTTTTGGTGACAACACAAGCTCACTACATCTAGCAGCTAATCCGGTATACCATGCTAGAACCAAGCATATTGAAGTCCACTACCATTACGTAAGGGAGAAGCTAATGAGCAAGGATATTCAACTATCCTATGTCTCTACAGATATGCAATATGCCGACATGTTGACTAAAGCTCTTGATGGTACAAAATTAAGTAGATTCAAGTTGATGATTGGCTTGCAGGAAATCAAGGACAATTGAAGACTTATTTGAAGGCCAAGCATGTTACGCTTGAGGGGGAGCTGTTGGTGCATTTTACCCAAGCCTACATGCTTGATATATTTGATATTATCCTCATTTGTAAGTCACATGAGTAGCCATGTGAACACCTCTTGTAAAAGAGTACATTTTATCTCTTGTATTTGGAAAAAGAAAAAAGGAAAAGGATGGCTTACCTTATGCATGATGTAAAAGCAATTTTGT
>CM035441.1:71521923-71546923 GCA_020310875.1 Ceratopteris richardii | reverse complement strand
AGCTCCATGAAAACATCATCTGAAATATAACCATTTAGAAAAGCATTATTCACATCTAATTGACATAGCTTCCAACCTTTACATGCAGCAATAGCTATGAGAGTCCTTATAGTTGTCATCTTTCCCACACGACTATAAGTCTCATCATAATCTACACCATATGTTTGAGCTTACCCTTTCACAACAAGTCTAGCTTTATACCTAGACACTTTTCCATCTGCATACCTCTTTGTCTTGTAGAGCCATTTGCATCGAATGATTTTCTCATTATATGGTTTAGGAACCAAATCCCATGTGTCATTCTCCATCAATGCATCATAATCCTTTTGCATGTTAGTGCAAGTGTCAAGCCTTCACACTTGGCTAGGCATGTGAAGTCTTTATGTGCAAATGCTTGAAGACCCATAAGAACCATTGCTTATGGATTGTTACCATTTATCTTTGGTAAAAGACATTTACATTAAGAGAATCTTGTAAAGCCTACAAACTCATGGAGTTTGGAAGAACTACAATTATGAATCATGCTTGAGGGAATATCTCCTAGATTAAGGGGTCACTTTTTAGTTGGAGCCAAATTTGAATTCAAATTCAAATTTGAGCAAAGTACTATAAAAGACACTTGAAATCTCGTAGCCTTGAGGCCCCCATTACTGAACTTAGAGTTTATCATTTGATGTAAGAGAGAGGCTCACACTATATCATACTCTTGTCACTATCATTGGGCATTGTTCAACATGCCAATGATCATGTACAACATTGTCATATAATACAATAGATCATTGATCATCTCTGTTGGTATCTCTGTCATTGTCACTCAGAACAATGTTCTTGTCTTGCTCATATCTCAATCATTACTCCATCATTTTCAATTTTCTATGGCTTGTTGGAATCAGCTCTAAGTCTACTAAATTCTAACAAAGTTTGAAGACATTCCATTTGGTGATGTGGAAGAAAAGCATCTCGAATGGATCACTGGTCATTTTCTACAGAGGTCCTAAAACGTCGGGGGTAATGTTTCACTTGCTAAATTCATTGCTCTTTGTATAGTCAATCATTTTATGTGATTCCACTTAGAATCATTATCTTGTTATATTAATTAGAATCCTACTAAGTTGGGAGCACTGATCTAAATCCTACTAAGTTGGGAGCACTGATCTTAACAAGCCGCAAGTGTGTGAACCAAAATAGAAAGTTTTTGATGACTTGTGAATTGGGAAGTTATCTGTTTTGGATTAATCATTACATGCATCATCTCCAAAGTACATAGGCACTTATTTAGTGTCATTGGAAAGCTAAAAGGGCCTAAAATGCAACTCTGAAGGGAAAGAGTGTAGGTAAAGAGCAGGGATTAGCAGTACCAACTCATTTCTTGGAGTGTCCATCCATCTTTCCCAACAATGGTATCAACACAAGCTAAGGTAAAATGGGAGATGGTTTTCCTTCTTTCATTGATAAATTGGATAGGAATAACTACCAAGCATGATCCTTGAGGATGAATAGATACTTGCAAGGAAGGAGTCTCTATGGATACATCTCAAGAGATGAGGAGATGTCCATTTTCAGAAGCAAAGGACAACCTACAAGAGAGGAGCATGAAAGACTCAATTCATGGTGTGCCAAAGATGCATTAGCAAGGTCAGACTTACTTAACTCTATCTCTGACTTTCTTCTTCCACACATTAGGAACTGTAAGAAATCCCAAGAGACTTGGGATACATTATCTTCATATTTTTCTTCCAATAGAAGGGCTAGGAAGAACCAATTGTGGATTGAGTTTACCACGACCCAAGAAAAGCATCTCAGAGTATGTGACCAAAGTCACGGATGTGGTTGACCAATTGGCAAGCATAGAAGAGGAGATTGAAGAGGAGCAAATTTTGAGACAAGTAATCAATGGTATTAACACAGAAGACAAATGGGAGAGCTTCACAACTGCTATGGATTTGTACATGGACATGCAGATTCCAGATCTTACCACACTCATGGGGCAACTCTTTACCCATGAAGCCAAGCTCAACAAAAATGGAGATTCATCAAGAGTAAATAACTCGTCTACGCTATACACAGATAAAGGCAAGTCTAAAGAGAAAGGGAAAAGCAAAAAGAGTGAGGATGAAGATACTACCTCTCAAGCTAACTATGCAAGGAGAGGTAGAAACTAAAGACGTAGGGATAGAGGAGGTAAGCAAGGTAGGGGGAGACTCTTCAACCCTTCCCCATGTAATATTTGTGGTTTATCAAATCACACTACAGATGAGTGTTACAGGAACTTCAAGAATCTGAGAGGTAGAGGTTTCCAAAGAGGTGGCTACACACAATCAAGAGGAAGGTTCAACCATCATCAAGGCTACAATAAAAACTACAACAACAATTACAATAACAACTACCAAGGAGTCTACAAATCAAGGAAAGACTACAAAAACTACAGAGAGGAACAAGAGGGTTCCCTTATGATCATGAATATGACTTCAAATCAAGGTATGAATGATGACCATCTCTTCTACATTGACTCAGGATGTTCAAACCATGTGGCAGGCAATGTAGCTCTTGTCTCTGACCTTGAGGAACCAAAGGGAAAACATAAAGTACAAATAGGTGATGACACCAAGCATTCAGTGGTCAAGGTAGGAAATGTTAAAACCTCTGATGGAAATAGAAATTTGTTGAGCAGGGTTCTAAATGTACCTACACTCACCAAGAATTTGATGAGTGTTGGGCAGATTGTGGAAAAGGGTTTGCAGGTTAGGTTCAACAAATATGGAGCATTTGTGGAGGATCCCCAACATGGGCTCAAAGGAATTGCCAAAGGAGAAAAGACAGGTCGGCTATTTACATTTGAACTTGAAGATACAAAGAATATTGCACTTTATAACTACAAACATCAAACATTGTCAGAGCTTGAGATTTGGCATACGAGATTAGGGCATATTGGTGAGAGAACCTTAAAGCAAATATGTAGGGATCAATGTGTGCTTGGGATACCTCATGTATCCAAGCAACACATGATCTATAAATGTGGTGCTTGTCAGTTTGGAAAATCTCACAGGTTACCCTCTCAAAGAAAGGCTACATGCATGAGGATTACTTGGATCTTGTCCATACAGATGTATGGGGACCAAGTAGGGATCCCTCAATTTTTGGATCAAGTTATTATGTATCTTTCATTGATGATTTTAGTAGGTGGACTATCTTATATTTTATGAAGCACAAAGATGAAGTATTTGGTTGCTTTAAGAAGTATCTCGCACTTGTGGAAAACCAAACAAGAAGAAGCCTAAAAAGACTAAGGTCAGATCGAGGAGGTGAGTACTTCTCAAATGAGTTTGATGCATTCTTGTAGGATATAGGAATCAAAAGAGAGATTACAAAAAGGTATACCTCTGAGAAAAAAGGGGTGGCAGAGAGGAGAAATAGGTTGATTGTTGAAACAGTTAGGTCAATGCTAAATGAGAAAAAATTACCAAACTATTTGTGGGCAAAGAATGTGTCTACTGCCACTTATCTTGTAAAGGTTGCCATCCAAGTCACTTGATTGGATGACCCCATATGAAGCATGGCATGGTAGAAGGCCATCACTTGATCATTGCAAGATCTTTGGATGTGTTGCTTATGTGCATATCCCATCTCAAATCAGAGGTAAGTTAAGCCCTAAGGCAGAAAAATGCATCTTCATAGGGTATGATTTAAATAAGAAAGGATACAGATTTTATAATCCATCCAACAAAGGATTCATGGTTACTAGAGATGCTGTGATGAGAATGATTCTTGGTTTGAAAGTGAATGCAGGAAGGTAAAGTTGACTGATGACTTAGAAGAGGAGTTTCCAAGCCTCACCAAGGAGGAGCCAAATCAAATTGAAGACATCAAATCAGATGATGAGGACATCATCAACCTAGAATAATTCAAGGCATGGAAATCAAAGGGCAAAGCCAAGATGAAGAAGTTGGAGGACATACTAGAATCATCCAACCAAGCAATCAGAAGATCATATATCTTTAGAATGAATGTTTCTGATTCCTATTGTGGTGGGAGCACTCACCTTAACAAGCAATAGGTGTGTGAACCAAAATAGAAAGTTTTTGATGACTTGTGAATTGGGAAGTTATTTGTTTTGGATTAATCATTACACGCCTCATCTCCAAAGTACATAGGCACTTATTTAGTCTCATTGGAAAGCTAAAAGGTCCTACAATGATGGAGAGTGTTAATCTCCAAAAGAGCAAGCTATCCTTGATGTTAGAGCACCTCTATATCAAGAACAACTCAAAACCTTTACCAATTTGGAGGATCAATAATAAATTATCAAAATATTGAACTAACTGTGAAGAGAGATACTCCTCACAAAAGTTTGCTGCACATAACTCACTCATTGACTCAACCAATGTGTAAAGTTTTTTAAAGAAATTTGCACATGGTGTCCCTATAGATTGCTCACCTTCTCCAAGTTAAATCATCTTAAAAGATTTAGTAGACCTTGAGAAATGAATCAAATAGTTCACCTATGTCTGAAACTGTTCTCCTATATAGTCAAAGTTGACACCTGCAACTTCTAACACATAGTTCTCCCAAATTAGGACACGTTTAAGCAAATGCATTTTACCATAGATGGCTTAACTTCCAACTTAGATTTTGACTCCTCATTTCTACAAAACTTTACACTGTGCACTGAGAACTGATCAATTCTTTGACCATCGAGATTGCATCTGTTTCAACTTCACTTCTTCACATTTACACATGTAAATGTTCCTACTCTCAATTCTCTCAGCCTAATCTCAATTAGGATATGAAAACTTGTACAAAGGTCAATAAAATATAGACTCAGACTTTTACAAAAGCATTTCACAAAAGATTAAACACAGAAGGAGTTCTCAACAAAAGATTGGGTGCAATTTTTCTTCTCCTCTGAAAAGTTTTACATCTGAATGATGAGAGGGTTATTCCTCACTTCTAAGATGTCTAATGACTCTAAAAACTTCTAATTCTTCTCATCTCTTACTCTCTCATATTTTGCCTGACATTTTACTTGTATATATAGGCATATATGTACAATATCATGACCATACAAAAGGTATAAGTGAGCTAACTACAAATTAATGTACATATGTATACAAGTCTTCATTTCTGAATATGCACTATCTTCAAACTTCATAGGCTAATTTTTTTCTTCAATCTTTGGTTTCAATCCTTCATCCAAAACATCAATTGGTGGTTGAATTGCACCAACAGCTCCCCTCAATCATCAATTGAGGTTTTCCATATCTTCTTTATACGTGCCATGTCTTTGAATCTTTGTAGCTTTGCTCCATCCAAGCTTTTGGTTAACATTTTTGCAATCTGATCTTTTGTTGAAGTATGTACAACTTCAATCTCCTTATCAATCACCTTCTCTCTTAATAAGTGATACTAAATCTCAATGTGTTTAGTCCTGGCATGAAAAACACGGTTCGCAACTAGATACAATGAACTCATATTATCTCCATGAATAGTGGGTGTACTCTGAATGATGTCAAAACTCTTCATGAGAGTCTTCAACCATATGACTTCGTTTCCAGCTTCAACCATACCTTTATACTCTACCTCTGTAGATGACAAAGCAACTGTATGTTGCTTCTTAGAGCACCAAGAGATAAGTTTATCTCCCACATAACACAAGTATCCATATGTTGATCTCCTATCATCAGGATTACCTGCCCAGTCTGTATCACTATATATCTTGATGTTTGTATCTGATGTAAAACAGTAATACAAACCTTCCTTGAGTGTACCCTTAATGTATCTCAATACTCTTTGTCCTACAATCGAATATTCTTTCCTAGGACAATGCATGAATTGAGACAATACTCCAACTGCATATGACAAATCAAGCCTAGTTAATGTAGCACAGATTAGACTACCAACCAGACTTTGATGCAACTTCATATCCTTGAATTCTTCTCCTCCATATCTGCTCATTTTGTGATTCACCTCCATTGGAGTAGGTGCTAGCCGGCAATCTTCCATTTTAAACGTGATTAACAAGTTCTTCAAATACCTTTCTTAAGTCACATACACTCCATGTTGAGTATATGAGATCTCCATGCTCAAGAAATATGACAAGTCTCCCAAGTCACTAATCTTGAACTCTTTCTCCATTTGCTTATTACGGCTTTGAATTTCCTTCTCATCTGTACCTGTAAGAATTATGTCATCAACATATATACACATGTAAATGAACCCATCATCACTTGCTTTGACAAGCAAGCTACTATCAGCTTTAGATACTTGGAAACCAAGTTCCTTCAAGAACTTCACAAGTCTATAATTCATGTCCTTGGGGCCTGCTTCAAACCATACAAAGCTCTCTTGAGATTGCATACATATTTAGAATACCTTTTATCTCTAAACCCTTGTGGTTGCTCCATGAAAACATCATCTGAAATATACCCATTAAGAAAAGCATTCTTCACATCTAATTGACATAGTTTCCAACCTTTACATGCAACAATGGCTATGAGTGTCTTGATGGTTGCCATCTTTGCCACGGGACTATAGGTCTCATCCTAATCTATACCATATGTTTGAGCATACCCTTTCACAACAAGTCTAGCTTTATACCTAGACACACTTCCATCTGCATACCTCTTTGTCTTGTAGACCCACTTGCATCCAATGATCTTCTGACTACTTGGTTTGAGAACTGAATCCCAAGTCTCATTCTCCATCAATGCATCATACTCTTCCTATATAGATTTCTCCCAATTTTCCTTACATTTTGCCTCTTCATATGTAGAAGGGTCTTCATTTACTTTCACCATGTAAGCATAATATTTAGTAGCCAAAAAAGAAGCATAGCTATACCTTGTAAGTTTCCATTCATGTCTTGATGACCTTCTCAATTCTCCACTTCTTGAAGTTTCTGCTTCATCACATTTTGGATCAAACCTTGGCACTTTTTCAACTTCAATTTGTACTTCATTGTTCTCTTCTTCATCAAATATCTGAACCTTTGATTTACCTTTCTTTTGATTCAAAAATTCTTCATCACTTGCATGATTATTGATTGTACCTGCATACCAAGTACCTTGCTCATGAAATGTAACATCCTTTGATACAAGGAATTGCTTTGTGAATGGAATCCACAACCTATATCCCATCTGCTTATCATCATATCCAATGAACACAAACTTTTCAACTTTAGGTTCCAATTTGTGCCTCAACTAAGATGGCACATATGCATAAGCCAAACATCCACATACTTTGCAATGATCTAAGGTAGGTCTCTTACCCCATCAGGCTTCATATGGTGTCATGCCCTGCAAAGCTTTACATTGTAACATATTTACCAAATATGTAGCTATATTTACAGCCTCAGCCCACAAATAATTTGGACAATTTTTCTCTTTCATTATTGATCTTGCAAACTCAACAAGAGTTCTATTTCTCCTTTCTACTACTGCATTTTGTTGAGGAGAGTACCTGCAAGTAACTTCCCTTTTTATACCTGCATTCCATAAATAATCACTGAACTCATTAGAGAGATACTCTCCCCCTCCATCTAACCTTAGTCTTTTCAACTTCTAGCTTGTAATTATTTCTGCATACACATGATAATGTTTGAATGTATTAAATACCTCTGATTTATCTTTGATCACATAGATAGTGATCCACGTGGTAGCATCATCAACATAAATCACATGATATCTTGAACCATTTATACTAAAATCCTTTGATGGTCCCTAGACATGTGTGTGTACCAATTTAAGCTTCTCTGAATACACGAACCAATGCTTAGAATATCATTGCTTATGAGCCTTACCTAATTGACATGCCTCACATCTGTATGTCATATGTTGACCTACAACATTAGGCAATCCAAGCACTGAACCATTGTTAACCATATCCTTAATACCTCTTTCATTGAAATGTCCAAGCCTTTTGTGCCAAAGATCTAACTCAGAGATCTTATGTCCTCCATAAGTAAACAAGGCATGACCAACATTAACTTGAATCTTTAGTGTGAAGAGTCTTCCTTCTTTCTTACCTGAAACAATTTGTTTATACCCATTGCTAGGGTCTTCTGCAAAAACTCCATCATTCGTGAACCTTACTTAATAACCATTTTCAACAATTTGCCCTACACTTATCAGATTCTTTGGAATTGTAGGAACATACAAAATCTTACTCAGAAGAGTACTTCCATCCTTGGCCTTCACTGATCCAATTGACTTCACATTGTGCTTTGTATTATCACCTGTTTGAACTACATGATTAGTTACCTTATTCTCCAAATCAGCCATCAAAGCTATATTACCATTCAGGTGATTGCTACACCCTGAGTCAATGTAGAAGACTCTTTGGTCTTCACTTTGCCTTTCACAAATTGCATTCGTAATCAAGGTTGAATCCTCCTTCTAATCTAAAGCATAATTGTGGTATGCCTTGCTGTAGGATTGACTTTGAAAACCTCTACCTGCATTTCTTCCAAAGTAGCCTCTATTACCTCTACCTCTGAAATTTCCTCTTTGGTTTCTACCACCTCTTCCTCTTGAACTAAAGTTCTCATTATATCCTCCATTATTCTGATTATTATGTGAACAATCATGATCTAAATGATTTGTCTTACCACTAATCCAGCAAGCTTTGGCTCCATCTTTATTGCTTCTACCTCTTCCTCTACCTTTGCCACCTCCTCTTCTTCTTGAGAAGTTGGCTTGGCTAGTTGTACCTTCTTCTTCATTTGCTTGTTGCTTTCCTTTGCTATTCTTCTTCTTATCCTTTGAATACATTGCTTGGCCTACACTCTTATCACCATCACCTTTGACATCCTGCTCAAAAGTTAGCATGTGTCCTAGAAACTGATTTAAATCAGGAGTGAAATGATCTAGTGACAATTCAGTAGACAAAAGAATGGCTTCCATTTCTCATGTCCTCTGAAACTTGTGAGGATTTTCCTTACCAATTTATCCTCCTTAATATCTTCATCGACTACTCCTAATGCATCTGCAATGTCCTTCATCCTTGTTACATAATCAAAAATGTATTGAGAAGCCTTCTTCTTGAATGTGGTAAACTCTACCCACAAAGATGCCTTCCTTGACTTTGTAGTGTTTTGGAAATGCTCCTCCAAATCATTCCATATGTCAAGTCCTCTAATATGAGGTAGCACGTAGTCATTTACTCCCATGTAGATAATGCTCCTTGCTTGAGCATCTCTCTTCATCCAAGTTTTTAGATCTAAGAGTTCATCCCTAGTTGGAACACTACGATCTCTGAATTCTGGTTTTTCTTCTTCACCTATGATGTAACCTATCAGGTCTTTGCTCATGAGATGAGCTTCCATCCTCATTGACCAAGCTGGATAGTTTTCTCTATCCAATTTCTCTATCTAAAGAGAATCTCCCATCCTTTCTTCACCTGTGTATTAAATTCTTCAAACTTTATGAGGAATAAGTGTACCTTTACTTCGAATGAAGTTCCTTTTGATCTTCTTGATAACTCTTGGCCTCCTTCTCAAGCTTTCTCTTTAAGCTTTCACCTTTTGGACCTTCAAGTATTGATTTTTGTATGACTACAACAATCGAGGTCCTCCTTTCTTCTATTTTGATGATTCTTGCTCTAATACCACCGATGGAGAGTGTTAATCTCCAAAAGAACAAGCTATCCTTGATGTTAGAGCACCTCTATATCAAGAACAACTCAAAACCTTTACCAATTTGGAGGATCAATACTAAATTATCAAAATCTTGAACTAACTGTGAAGAGAGTTACTCCTCATAAAAATCTGCTACACATAACTCACTCACTGATTGATCAAATGTGTAAATTTTTTTATAAAGCTTTGCAGAAGGTGTCGTCTACAGATTCGCACCTTCTCCAAGTTAAATCATCTCAAAATATTCAGTAGATCTTGAGAAATGAATCAAATAGTTCACCTATGTTTGAAACTATTCTCCTGTATAGTCGAAGTTGACACTTGCAACTTCTAACACACAGTTCTCCCAAAATAGAATCCATCTAAGCAAATGCTTTTAACCATAAATGACTTACCTTCCAACTTAGATTTTGACTCCTCATTTGTACAAAACTTACACTGTGCACTTAGAACTGATCAATTCTTTGACCATCAAGATTGCACCTATTTCAACTTCACTTCTTCACATTTACACATGTAAATGTTTTTACTCCCAATTCTCTCAGCCTAATCACAATTAGGATCTAAAAACTTGTAGAGAGGTCAATCAACTATAGACTTAGACTTATAAAAAGGCATTTCACAAAAGATTAAACATGTAAGGAGTACTCAGCAAAAGATCGGGTGCAATTTTTCTTCTTCTCTGAAAAAGTTTTACATCTAAATAATGAGAGGGTTATTCCTCACTTCTAAGATGTCTAATGACTCTAACAGCTTCTAATTCTTCTCATCTCTTACTCTCTCATATTTTCCCTGACATTTTAATTGTATATATAGGCATATATGTACAAGCTCATGACCATACAAAAGGTATAAGTGAGCTAACTACAAATTAATGTACATATGTATACAAATGTTCATTTCGGAATATGCACTATCTTCAAGCTTCATAGGCTAATCTTTTCTTCAATCTTTGGCTTCAATCCTTCATCCAAAACATCAACTGGTGGTTGACTTGTGCAGCTCAAGCGTAAGCACCACCTCCTTTACTTGTCAATCCGCGGAGACGTGAGGACCGGTATGAAGACCATGAGCAAGTGAAGGCACAAGTGCGTGAGTGAAAGCACACAAACATGCACACACATACACACACACGCGCACAAAGTAAGATCAAAGAGAGGAACAATGGAAAGCTTAGATTGCAAAAGAGTTCTCTTACAAAAGTTCTATTCTCTAACAAGCTAACCCCCAAAAATGAGCTCTCTAGCTCTTTTTATAGTTTTTTGACTAGTTTTGGCCCTGTCCAGACCTAGTGTCCGGCCTAGTTGAAAATTAGGTTCCAAGGCTTATTTGAGGGCTCAAACGAAGTCTAAAAATTATGAAAATTGGTACGATGGTACTTCTAATACTCCTCAAGCTCGAGGACTCCTCGGCTTGAACAAAATGGAGTTACTAAAAATAGATAATGGTATTTACAATGGTTTTTAGTGATGAAAATCACTATTTTTGTAGGGGATTCTTCTGAAAATTTGACATACACTTCTTGGAGCTCCCTACTTGCTCCCTTTCCTTGTGTGTCCACCTTTTGATGTGCGTCCATGCTTTGTCCTTGACTTTGAGCTTCAACACTCCCCCCCCTCTCGAGTCTGTCGTCCCTGACAGACCCTTGTTGGAAGGGTTGTTCCATGTAGTGCTTTGAGAGGTGGTGTCCATCCGTTGTATGAGCTGGTTCCTTGGATTCCAGCAAGAATGTGTCGTTGTGAGCTTTCAAAACTGCAAGTTGCTCAAAAGAGGTTGTCAAGAGTGATTTGGAGCAACTACTGACTTCAATTTGCTTCCGAGATATGGATGTTGTTCCCAAGATGTCCGCTAGCTCTTCCAAAGATGATGTTGAGAGCAGTCATGCCAACTACTCATAACCCATAATGAATGATGGGTAAGTGTGTTCGTGCCTGGGTTGAAAAAAGTATGTGCCTTGTGCACGGCCTTGTAATGTAGCCCTACGCATGCTTACTTGGAAAATGCATTGGAAGAAGTATGGTGCAAAAATTGCGGGTCTTGAGCTAAGTGCTCAAGGGTATGCTGACGAAGAGGTTTCCTAAACTATCATGGTTATGGTGTTTCCAGAGTAAAGATACTTACCATGGAGAAGGTTGATGGATGTTTGTCTCTTCGTGTTGTACACTCGGCCTTTGGGATGGAACCTTGTTGATGAATGTCCATGTTGATTGTCCACTGATGAGATCTTTTGATTGGTGGATCCCCTCTCCTCTTTTCAAAGCAACCTTTGTCAGTAACAATGTGCATTTCCGAGCTTGGGCTCAGGCACGTTCACTTCCCTATATTGATACTCGGAGGAATATTGGACACGTGCCGGTTTCTAAGAGATTACCATGCTGATTGACATAGACCATTCACCAGTGCAACTGTTCCATACTGGTTCAGGAAATACTGAGAATTGAATTGCTTTATATTCCTTGGCAAGCAACATCGGGTAACTACACCAAGCTGAGTTTCACATATTCTCTTTAGCTCACCATATGCAGGAGTCTTCTCCTCTAGAACTACCCTTTGCAGATATCTCCTTGGATGCTCTGGTACATGAAGTAGTCAAGCATCACTCAAGTTGCGGACCTTCAAGCTCTTCATTCCTACCATGGTAAGAGAAAATTATAGTTGTAGATGCTATGTTCATGCCAAATGCTTGTCATCTACCAGATAAGGCAGCAATAATCTCACTGCTAGCCGAGACACACTTCTATCCAAATTGATAAATGCCTAGTAAGCAACAGTTCCACCTTCAACTAAGCATGACTCATTCATGTTTCATAAGCCAAACCTGGGAACAAGCTCTCTCCCGCATTTCTTTCTCCCCTTTTTTCTTTTTTTTTTTTTTTTTTTTTTTGAGGAACAGGATATCACAAAACAAGAACACAAAAGTTAGTATCAATAGAAATATTTGACATATGTCACTGTGCTCTTGTGCGTGGGATTCTCAAGTGTGTCTATGCACAGCCGTGTAAGGTGGCCCTATATTAATGCATACTTTGGAAATGCATGACCTGAATGGTGCAAAAGACAGGGTTGTGCAAGGAGCACATGGTTGTTGCTCGTTCGAGGCTTTCGATGTTATTTGTGGAGGTTGATGCCGACCTTGGTGGAGGTATCCATTGAGTCTCGAACTGATGTAATCCTCCTTATTGGAGTCCATTTTAGAACATCATTTGGCACTGTAGAGGTCACTTCAGGCGTCTTTCTCTTTGGATGCTTTCTGAACTGTGGTATCCAGTGTGGTTGACGCTTTGGTTCGGTGGAGGCTACTTGCACTTTGGCTTCCAGACCCATATCCTTTTTGCATGTCTTCCTACTAATGTTGAAGAGCTGATTTGACCTTCCTTTGGTCTCTGTACGTGGTTCTTACCCTTTTCTCTTTTTGGCTTCTTTGTTGAAACCTTTTGCATGTGGGAGAACAAAGGTTGTTGTGGATGTAGGAGCTTCTTAGGTACCCACATCTGTAATTGCCCTTGTTGAGCTGCAGCTAACTTCTTAGGCACCCAAACTTGTTGGATACCTTGTGATTGAGCTTGTCTGAGCTGCTTCCTTCGTCTTCTGGCCTGATTGGTTTGCATGGATGGGATTTGTGGGGGCAAGGTTGGTGGTTGCTCTCCTTTGCGTACCCATCTCTGCTTCATGCTCGGAACTGCTTTTTTATCGAATGGTGTCTTTCTATTTGATGTAGCAGTTGTCGTGAACGGTTGTGTTTGCTTGTGTGGTGGACTCACTACTGTGGCTACTTGATTCTTTGGAGAAGAAGAAAGATCCACCCGCCTTCGAACCTGGTCTTCCACGATTGACTCCTTCTGCATCATAGAGCTTTTGACACATACAACATCTTCTTTCATATGATTAGTCTTGGAAGAACTAAGAGAGTGTGTGGTGCCATGATTTAGGAGCATGCAGTTCTCTAATTCTAATGTAATGCATTGTTCATGTACCCAAACTTGAAGAATTTGACTTCTTAGGTTTAAGTTAACTGCATGGTCATAGATCCAATCTTGACCCAAGACAAGTGGTTCTGTAAGGTTCTCATCTTGACATACTAGCGCTTTGACTTTCATTGGAACATCTTGAAGGTAGATGGGAAGTTCCACCTCGCCCAAACAAGGGGTTTCCACACCTCCCAATCCTATGAGATAAGCTTCTATGGGATTGATGTTCAACCCCAAGTCTTGGCAGTAGGAAAGTCTAACTGCACTTGCTGCACCTGAGTCAATCAATGCTTTCACCGTCCTTGCACCCTTCCCTTGTCCTATCTCTATGGTCACAAAGGGTCTTCGGTCAATGACCTGAGAAGTCGCTATGCCTGACTTTTGACACATATCCATGTGATATTTTGGGGCTTTTGAGTTGACTTCTAGGCCTAATCGCCTTAACTTATTTCGCCTAATACGCTCTCTGGCCTCTACCTGTGCTTCTTCTCTCACTCTTAACTCTTCATCTTTTCGCTTCTTAGCAGTGTTGAGTCTCATTAGCATATCCTCAGTAAGAGGTTCTTGATATAGCTTGACTCTACAGCCACTAATATAGTTTGGCAAGATATCTCCTTCTAGCGTGGCCAACTGAACTGCACCACTAGTGGAAATTCTATTAATGATCATAGGTCAGTATCCTCTTTTTTCCAACTTACGGGCATGTTGTTTTAGTGTGTATACCAACACTAGATCTCCCTCTTTCAATCCCTTATCCTTGATGTGTGCATCAAAGTATGCCTTTTGCCTTTTCTTTGCAGCGTAGATGCTTGCTGCCGCTCGTAGCCTCGTCTCACCCAAGCGTTCGAGATCAAAGATCCTAGAGGACAATTCATGCCCATTCCACTCATACTCTTGTGCTACTTTTAAGGCAGGGATTAAGAAATCTAATGGTAGCACAGCGTTCTGTCCGAAGACCATCTGAAATGGGGTGGCGTTGAGTACCGTTTTGTAGGCAACTCGATAAGCCCAAACTGCATGATGAAGTTGTTTGTCCCAATCAGAGCGTTTATTATTTACCAGTTTTGTCAATACATTACAGAGGATCTTATTGGTACTCTCGGCTTGTCCGTTGGCTTGTGGGTGATAGGGGGCAGATTTCTTATGTATCACCAAGAATTATTGGAGAAGATTTTCAATGACTTCATTCAAGAAGTGTGTGCCTCTATCGCTCACCAACTCTATTGGTAGTCCATATCTCGTGAACACATTCTCGAATAAGAACTTAGCCGTAGTCTGAGCATCATTCTTTGTTGTGGCTTTGACTTCTACCCACTTTGTAAGGTAATCTGTGGCTACAATGATGTACTCTGCATGGGAGTTTCTAGCTGGGGGGTTAATAGGACCTATGAAGTCTATGCCCCACTTCGAAAATGCACGTCCTCCCATCATTGGCCTCAAGGGCATCTCGTCTTTTCTCACTGGATATTGTGCACGTTGGCATGTGTCACATTTCTTCACATAGGTATGTGCGTCCATATGAAGAGTGGGCCACCAAAGTCCTGAGAATAGAATGGTCTTGATCACTCGGTCAGGACCAAAATGTCCACCTGCAACACCGCTGTGTGCAGTCTCTAAGACCTTTAAATAGTCTGATTCATGAACGCATAGTCTTAAGTAACCATCTTTGCCTCTTCGGTATAGGTTGTCCCCTACTAAGGCGTAGCCTTGAGCCTCTTGCTCCATGCTTCGTCTTCTTGCTAGACTAGCCTCTTTGGGTAATCTTCCCAATCTCATAAACTCTACCAATGGAGCACTCCAATCTGGAATTAATGACACTTGATAAAGGTTCGCATGCTCCACTGGGGGTCTCTCTCTGCACCTTGGACAATTCTTAATCCACTCATGTATTTCTTTGTCCATGCTAGGCCAATTCACTCCTAAACGCTTTAGATTCTGCAATGTTCGTTGTTTAGAATAGTGATTTCCTAGCATTCCTTCATGGGCTTGTTGCAGCCAACTACTATGTTCATCATCCTCCACACAACAAGCTAATACACCCTCAGTATCTTGTTTGTACATGCTTCTTGCTAATATGTGATATTTTTGTGATTTTACAATTTCTTCTTGTGATGTTTTCACATTCTTATTTGCAGGGCCAAACGTTAGGACTGGTACCAACTTATTTGCCCATTTAGGAACAACTTCTAAATTGAACAGATAAGCATCGGGTAATTTGTCAGACACTCCTTGCGGTGACTCTCCTGAAGTGATGCGAGAAAGGTGATCTGCCCGAAGGTGGGTTCTACCCTTCCTGACAACAACTTCAAAGTCATATTCCATTAGTAAGAGGAACCATCTTACTAAGCGTCCAGTATTGCAAGGTTTATTGACCAAATATAACAAAGCTTGATGATCAGTGAAAAACTTGAACTTGTTGGCCAATAAATAGTGTCTAAACTTCTTCACAGCATATACCATGCCTAAGCCCTCTCGCTCAGTTGTGGTATAGTTCCGTTCAGCTGCAGTGAGTTGTCTACTAGCATATGCTATGGGCAAATCTAAGTTTCCTTCACTTGTGGGTTGTGCTAGCACACATCCTATGGCATGATTGGATGCATCCACATGGACATGGAAGGGTTTATTCCAATTAGGAGTGGTGAGTATTGGTGCCGTTCACAAACGTTTCTTCAGTTCGTTGAAAGAATTCTCGCATTCGTCGTTCCACTCAAAATTAGACAACAAGGCATAAAGGGGTCTAGCTATGATCGCGTACATGTGGATAAACCTACGGTAATATCCACAATGGCCCATAAAGGCTTGTACCTCTTTAATATTCCTTGGCCTTGGTAGCTCCGCTATGGCTCGTACCTTATCTTCATCTGTTGAGATTCCATTCTTAGAAACAATATGACCTAAGACTTTACCTTGACGCACCATAAACACACACTTTTCTGGGTTCAGACACACTCGATATTCTCTACACTTGTTGAAGATTTGTCTGAGCTCAGGGATGTGAAACCTTCTTTCTTGGGAATGAGCACATAAATCATCCACATACACTTCTAAGCTCTTTCGCAAGAACTCTTTGAAGACATGACACATGAGCCTTTGGAATGTTGCAGGTGCATTGGTGAGCCCAAATGGCATCACACGAAATGCAAAGATTCCCCACTCTGTAGCAAAAGCTGTTTTGTGTTGATCTTCTGGGGCAATGGCTACTTGATTGTAACCTGAAAATCCATCAAGGAAGCTATAAACTTCCTTGCCTGCAACACGCTCCAATAGGTGTTCTGTGATTGGAAGTGGATAACTATCTCTAATCGTAGCGGCATTAACTTTTTTAAGGTTAATACACACTCGCAACTTCCCGTTCTTCTTGGGTACCACAACAATGGGGGACACCCATTCGGTATGCTCAATCTCATAGATGAATCCAGCTTCAATCAACCTATCAATTTCTTCTTTTATTTTGGCTGCATAGGTATCATTATATGTGTAGGGCTTCTGTTTGGTGGGCTTAGCATCAGCAGTCATGGGGATAGTATGAGAGCAAATTCTTGGATCTACCCCTTTCAAGTCTCTATAGTGCCATGCAAACACATCCCTATATTCCCTTAATAGAGCTATGAGCTCCATTTCTTCTCTTGCACTTAGGTCATCTCCTATATATGTGCATCTCTCTTCGTTCTCTTCAATGGTCACTACAATCTTCTTGGTCTTTTCTTTATTATCATATGATTCTCCTATGATGGCCTCTCTCTTAGGCATTCGTACCAAAATTTTGCGGTCGTCAACTTCATATTTCTTGAAGTTTTCTGGTACTTCAAACAATGATTCCTCCTCTTCTTGTTTCACTGCTTTTCTTTTCTTTTTCTTTTGACTACTCTCACTTCCATCCTTTGAGTTTATTGTTTTAATACTTGTGAGAGGTTCTTCTTCTTTCTGGGTGAACACTCCTATATCTTCTAGATAGTGCTGCTCTGAGTTAAAGCAACTATCCATCACAATAGACTCCAGATCATCGTCATTCTCTTCTTCTTCTATGATATCACTAGGGTCACATTCTTCTAGCAAGGGTTGACACATGAACACTGAGATATCATAACCCTCCTCATCACAATGAGGTGTCCACTGTTCCTCATTGACAGCGATGTCCATGGTGGCTAAGATTTCTGGCCAGCCATGAGGCTCAAACTCCTCATCTGGAAAGATCATCGGTGTGTAGGCTGGGTCGCTAACTGGTCTATCTCCTAGCGAAGTTCCTTCTTCTCTTGCCTTTAAACGTTTTTCCTCTTCCTTTGCGACCTTGCACATCCACAAATGAGTATCTTCATGCAGCCATGATGGATCAGGTGAACTTTCAGAATGCACAGAGATGGAATCTTCTTTCGCTTTGTGGATAGAATTCCACTATAGGGGTGGTACATCTCTGAAGGTGTAATCCTTCAAATTGACCTTGGTGGTGACCCCTAAGTGCTGTAAGTACAAGGAGTTAGTTCCCCAATCCTGTACTATTTGCAATTGTCGTAGGAAGGGTCTTCCTAGGATCATCTCATAGACATTATTTTTCTCAAAGTCACATATAGCAAATGTGTGCTCAAACTCTACACCACAAGTGGTTAGAGTGATCCCTTCTAGCAATCCTAGAGGTCTTTCAAAATGACCATCAGCCATTTGAAGCTTCATTCTAGTTGGTCTTAATGTGGGCTTGCCCCATTGCTTCCACAAGGAGGTGGTCGCAATAGCAACACCAGCACCTGAATCTATGATTGCTTTGGTTGTGTAACCTTGGTAGGTGATTGGAAGATAAGTATTACCTTCTTCACCCTCACACATGTCCCCTATTTTGTCTAGAGGTATCTCTGGTACCCTTTGCTTGGAGCCTACTTTTGGCATGTTGGAATCAAGTTCTGGAACCTGATCCTTCACATGATTCCAAAGCTCAGGTTTTGCTTTGAGCAGCTCTTCTACAGTGAGATGACACTGAACCTTAGTGTTCTTCACGACATCCGTGTTCCTTGGAACCACTGAGTCTTCATTCCTTACTAGTATTGTGGGAGCTCTAATCTGGAGAGATTCAGATTCCCATGGGCCTGGAAATTGAGGCAGTTCTTCTAGGGTATTAGATTCAAAACCTAACCTTTCGTCTTCTTGTTGTTCTGCTTCATCTCCATAAATAGATGGAATGTCTTGGGGAAATTGATCATGAAGATCATCAATCTCAGGAATAGGAGGGGAATTACCCTTCTCCTTGGCCCATTTCTCTTCTTGTATTTCCCGCAAGAACTCTTGAGAGTACTGTTGAATTGAAGGAGGTATTCCAACATCTGTGGAATTAGGAACATAAGCTCCCATTGGTGGTGAGCTTCCTCTTTCAATAACTGGTTGAGCCTGTGGAGGTAAAGAAACTTGTGGTTTGTTTACCAACTGCTCTAATCGTTCTAGTAAGCCCTCGAAATGCAAATCCCCTTTGACAGAGTTTGTCTGATTGAACTTTTGACTAGTCTCAAGTATAGCTTGAGCTTGTTCTACCATTTTCATGCACATTTTCATCCGTTCAATCTCTAAGTCCGCTCTAGGGTAACTCTTGTCTAGGTTTGCAGCTGTAGGCCCTTCTTGAAGTCGAGCCTGGTAGGCCTTGAACATCATGTCCAAGCCTTCTGGGGTTGGATCTGCAAGAACAGACCCTGGTTGTGGTCTATTTACAATGGGTGGTGGGGTGGGATGAGGTGGAGTGGATGGAGTTTCGGCATGCGAGGGGCTTTGAGATGCAATGTCTTCTATTTTTGTTTTCACTTCTTTTAAGCTTTCTTCTAGTTTCGATAACTTTTTATTCCACTTGCGATTGGCCTTCTCTCTGGTATCCTTCCATGTTCTTGTTTTCCTCTTACTAGGCTCTCCCGATTCACTCGACTTTGATTGTTCTACTGGTTTATCCTGTTTTAATGCTTGTGCCCTAGTAACTGCCTGTATAGGTGCCACATTACTGCTACTTGAACTTGAATCCGCCACTAAGCCTACCACATTAATGGGTGTAATCTTGGGTGCGCTGGAGGGGTTTCTTGGACAATCTCTAGGGAGATGGTCTTTGCCACAATCAGGGCAAAAAGCCTGTATTGTGATAGCCTGTCCTTGACTCGGAGATGATGGGTGGGGACAGTCGCGAATGAAATGATCACCTTGACATCTAAAACAAGATCCTCTAGGGGCTTGTGGTCTCATTTGTCTCAATTGGGGCCTAGGGTTAGGATTTGTGTACATGACATTGAAGTATTCTCGCTCCCAATTTTGCTCCATAGGTGGTGCCTCATATTGATACGAGTAAATCTCACTATGTTCAGGTGACTCTGTGTAATACGCATGTGGACTACCTTCATGGGAGTAGTCTGAACTATGAGCATGAGAATCATTATCTGGTATCAATGGGGTTAGGGGCACCAATTCTCTGTTTGGATTTTCCTCTCCCACAGCATATTTGACTGGAATCACGTTGGCTGGAGCTGGTGGTTGGTTTCCCAAGACAGGTTGTGGCCTATATGGTACCTGATATTGCTGTTGTGGTCTATAATATGGCTGTTGGTATTGGTTCTGATACCTACCTTGTGGGTAAGGTTGCTGATAATTCTGTCTAACAGCCTGCCTATTGTAGGGACAATCTTGAGCCGTGTGGTTTGTGTATTTTCTCTCAATAGTGCAATATGGAGCATTCCTTTCTCTAATGTTTTGGTTTTGCATTGGGCATACATTAGCCATGTGGTCGCCCCCACAAGTATAACACCGATTCACTGGAGTGGCTCTCTGTGTTTGTTTATTTTGGACTCCCAGCTTCTTGGCAACTTGCTCAGCTATCTCTTCTATTTCTGTGGAGATCTTTGAAGTATGACTAGTAGAACTATCCGAATCTTTGTAGAGTTTGGACAATCCTAACTCCTCACCCAAGTTATCTTCTATGTCAATGCATGTCCGCACGCACTCTTCTATGGATCTAGGCTCTTTCAAATATACATATGATCTTAACTTTGTGCTCAGTAAGCCATCTAAGAACAAAGCCACTTGTTTGGCTGGTGTGGGTAACTCGGGAGCAGGGCATCTTTCTAGGTACTGTCTGAACCTTCTACCTGCTAGTCGCACTGTTTCTTGGGGTGTCTGCTTGAAACTGTGGATCAAGGATGATGTGTTATGCCTGATACCACTCTTGGAAAATTCTACAATGAATTCGTCTAGCAGTTGACCTATATCGCGATAGTTGCGACTACTCAATGGTTGAAACCAAGCCAAGGCAGTGCCCTTAAGAGTCAAACCAAATGCCTCGTATTGGGTGAATAACTCCTCAACCTGTTCAGCTCTTAACACTTGTTTGAACTCGGCCACATGATCATAAGGATCTCCTGACCCGTCAAAATAATTCTTCATTGCCTTGATCACTTGAGTGGGTCTAAGGGTTCTTGGGTGCTCTCGGGGTCTAGGCAATGGAAAATCATGTTCATCTCTTTTCTGCCTATGTGCTTGATGTCTTTCTCTTTCAGGTCTTTCATTTTCAAATCCTGATCTATTCCTGCCCACGGTGTGTGCAAAACTTACCTCAGGTCTCTCTCTAGTTCTTTCTCTCTGGGCTTCATGAGCGTGGGATGATCCTACTCCTTGGAGGCCATGGGAAACATTGGATCTTGGTGGGGGGAAAATCAATTCATTCTTCCAAGTATATGCATGTCTATCATGTTCTGTTACCAAGAATATCTTCTCTGATGTGTTATCCAGGTAGACAACTTTGCCTGGTATCTCAGGATCTTTGAATTCATAGATGATAACTATGCCCAATTGGCTAGATTGATCTGGCTTGAATCTCCAAAAGGCTTCCTCTGTTGCTCTATTCAAAAATAGTTCTATGCTTTTGTTGTCTTGAGGGATCCAGTCCGGAGTGATCACTCGGGTCAAAACTGACTTACCTCTAGGAGTCTGGGGTCCTTGTCCTACATTTCCTTGTTCTAGGTCTCCTATTTCATTCTCAGGAATGACATTTCCAAACTCATCCGTCCTATCTGGTAGGTTGGTGACCACATACATGGTTCCTTCCTTATCAATGTATGAACCCTCTTCGAACTTGACCACCGGGTGTTCAAGTCCAAAGGATTGATCTGGATTTTTGAGTTGGACCACTGATCGCCTCAGACCATCCTCATAGATGCGAGCACCTAATTGGTTGGTCCGAATATATTCCAACTGTGTCTTATAGGGACCTTCTGGTGTTTGTAGATGGGCAGTCCCTGAGCCACCTGCAGGTTTTCCCATACTAAAAGACATTTCTGAATCACTTGTGTCTGAACTTAGTAAAAGATGACCACTTAGTTGTTGTGCCCAAGACTTGGATGTATGGTTGACACTAGCCTCAGAAGATCTAATGCTTTGTTTATCCTTGCCTAAGTGTCTACCAGATCTCAGGTTCATAAGCTTTAGTCAAGAGTCCAAATTTTCCCCTTGGTATGGTTCAAAATTCTTTGGAGTCCCCTTGGTTCCCTAGTCCCACTTGAGGGTCAACTTCAAATTATCCTATCTCAAAATCAACGCGTTATTCTTGGAAAAAACAGTTGAGGTCGTGTAGGATTTGAAACGAGCTTTCCAACGAGCTATAGAGCTCAAAAAATGAACTTTGGATGAAAAAGTTATGCCAATTCAGGCTCCTGGGGATCAAAACAGGCAAACAGGACCTTTGGAGAAAATCGCGATTTTGTGAACTTCCAAAGAATCACGATTTTGTGAACTTTCAGAGAATCGCGATTTTGTGAACTCAGAAAATCGCGATGTTGAGCACAAAATCGTGTTTTTGAAAATCGCGATGTTGAGCACAAAATCGTGTTTCTGAAAATCGCGATGTTGAGCACAAAATCGTGTTTTTGAAAATCGCGATTTTGACTCAGAGAATCGTGATTCTCAAAATCGCGATTTTGACTCAGAGAATCGTGATTCACAAAATCGTGTTTTTTTGCTGAAAATCGTGATTTGTGAGAATCGCAATTTTGAGCACACTGAAAATCGTATTTTCTCAGAATCGTGTTTTTGGCATGAAAATCGCGATGTTGAGCACAAAATCGTGTTTCTGAAAATCGCGATTTTGAGCACAAAATCGTGTTTTTGAAAATCACGATGTTGAGCACAAAATCGTGTTTTTGAAAATCGCGATTTTGACTCAGAGAATCGTGATTCCCAAAATCGTGTTTTTTGCTGAAAATCGTGATTTGTGAGAATCGCGATTTTTTCAGCCGACTTTTAGGCGGGAAAACAGAAAATCGTGATTTTTCAAAAAATTTTGAATTTTCACAGAATCGCGATTTTCATCACAGAATCGTGTTTTTTGGCGGGAGATTCAAATTTTTGAGCGCCGGCTATGGCGAGCTCCGTATGAGCAGAAAATCATAAAAAAAACATAGCGCTTGCTCTCCCTTGCACCTCCTAACTCCTTCCCACACAATGATGCATGAGAAATGGTATGAAAATGGTGAAAATGCACTAAAAAACAAGAAATTTCTATGAAGAAGAAGATGGAAGAAGGTGGAGATGATGATGATGATGAAGATGAAGAGGAAAAAATAGAAAATGAACTGAAATGATAGATTTTTTACCTTCCAACGTCGCAAATCTACGATCTTACCATCACAACGCTCGTCCTTGAAGCTCTCTCCCCGGCAACGGCGCCAAAATTTGGTGTAGCTCAAGCGTAAGCACCACCTCCTTTACTTGTCAATCCGCGGAGACGTGAGGACCGGTATGAAGACCACGAGCAAGTGAAGGCACAAGTGCGTGAGTGAAAGCACACAAACATGCACACACATACACACACACGCGCACAAAGTAAGATCAAAGAGAGGAACAATGGAAAGCTTAGATTGCAAAAGAGTTCTCTTACAAACGTTCTATTCTCTAACAAGCTAACCCCCAAAAATGAGCTCTCTAGCTCTTTTTATAGTTTTTTGACTACTTTTGGCCCTGTCCAGACCTAGTGTCCGGCCTAGTTAAAAATTAGGTTCCAGGGCTTATTTGAGGGCTCAAACGAAGTCTAAAAATTATGAAAATTGGTACGATGGTACTTCTAATACTCCTCAAGCTTGAGGACTCCTCGGCTTGAACAAAATGGAGTTACTAAAAATAGATAATGGTATTTACAATGGTTTTTAGTGATGAAAATCACTATTTTTGTAGGGGATTCTTCTGAAAATTTGACATACACTTCTTGGAGCTCCCTACTTGCTCCCTTTCCTTGTGTGTCCACCTTTTGATGTGCGTCCATGCTTTGTCCTTGACTTTGAGCTTCAAAAACTTGCACCAACATACAACTCAACTCTGAAGTGAAAGAGGGTAGGTACAGAGCAGGGATTAGCAGTACCAACTCGTCCATCCATCTTTCCCAACACTGGATAGCTTTCTCCCAATTTTCCTTACCTTTGCCTCATCATATGTAGAAGAATCTTCTTCTACTTTTACCATGTGAGCATAATCTTTAGTGGTAAAAAATGAAGTATCATAACTATACCTTATGGGTTGCTTTCTGTTCCTTGTTGACCTTGTAGCTTCTCCACTTTTTGAAGTCTCTGGTTTATTCTGGATCAAATCTTGGCAACTCTTCACTATCAGTTTGAGCATCAACTATCTCTTCATCATCAAGAACATGAATCTTTGATTTCCCTTTTCTTTGGGTCATGACTTCTTCATCACCTGCATGAATATTAATTGTACCTGCATACTAAGTACCGTGCTCATCAAATGTAACATCCTTTGACACAAGGAATTGCTTTGTGGCTGGACTCCATAATCTATAACCCATTTTCTTATCATCATAACCAATGAACACATACTTTTTAGCTTTAGGTTCCAATTTATGCCTTAATTGAGATGGTACATATGCATAAGCCAAACATCCAAACACTTTGCAATGATCTAAGGTAGGTCTTTTACCCCACCATGCCTGATAAGGTGCCATACCATTCAAAGCCTTACATGGAAGTCTATTAACAAAGTAAGTAGTTGTATTCATAGCCTCAGGCCACAAATAATTAGGACAATTTTTCTCTTTCATCATTGACCTTGCAAACTCAACAAGAGTTCTATTTCTCCTTTCTGCTACACCATTTTGTTGAGGAGAGTACCTGCAAGTAACTTCCCTTTTTATACCTGCATTCCATAAATAATCACTGAACTCATTAGAGAAATACTCTCCCCCTCCATTTGACCTTAGTCTCTTCAATTTTTGCCCTGTGATTCTCTCTACATACACATGATAATGTTTAAATGTGTTGAACACCTCTAATTTATCTTTGATCACATATATAGTGATCCACTTGGTAGCATCATGAACATAAATCACATAATATCTCAAACCATTAATGCGAAAGTCCTTTGATGGACCCACACATTTGTATGCACCAAT
>CM035441.1:71504423-71516923 GCA_020310875.1 Ceratopteris richardii | reverse complement strand
GTGAAGAACTCTAGAAGATGGAGGTTGGCTAAGGCTAAACAGAACTTTAAAGTGAATGAACCTGAGATCTGGAAGAACCCTAGGAAGCCGAAGAAGTGTAATCTCTTTAGTGGGAAGTGTAGCCAAACCCAGTAGTCACTCACATTATTCTGAAACCTCTAGTGAGTCAGAGGAAGAAATTCCTATGGCTTCAGAGGATATACAAAACATTGTCCCAATGATTGGCATGATGTCAATTATTGAGGGAGAATATCGGACATCTTTAGAATATGTGACCACTAATCAACATGAGATACCCATATACCTAGATGGTCTAAACCGATCAGTGGCCCGACTGAAGAAAGCTTTAGATGCTTACTTAGTGCCTAGGCCAGCGGTTAAGTATGCAGGAAGATTTTATATGGACAAAAGGGATATCCAGTATGTTGCTACAGAACACCCTGAAAACATCAATGAACTTGGGGAAGAAAACAATGCTCATAACTTTAATGAAGAAGGAACTGAAGAGAAAGTAACCACGCCTAGAGGGAGATCTACTGTGGCTAGGGATGGAGAGGAGACCTAGTTCCTCAAGATGACTCATTAATGGACATTTATTTGATCAATGGAATGGAGCATCTCCTTAGAGCCCACTCTTCATTATGGGAAGTAGCCCCTAACCCAGTTACTGTCTATGAGTTAGAAGACCCTGAATTCCCCACCATTATCACATATTTGGACAAAAATCATAGGAGATACTGGCCTCTAATAGATTCAGAAAGAGCAGGGTTGAAATATCAGAACATTCTAGTATTCCCCCCTAGGGATCAAGCCACTACTTCACAAAACCCACATGGAACCTCTGAGAATAATTCATTCCAACAGTCAGGACAAACACAACAAACACATATTCCGGTCAGACCACATGTACAGTTTGCTATGCCTGCAAATAACCCCCCTATTGGCCTCAACCACCTATTGACCCAAGGAACGGAATTCCTACCCCAGTCAAACCACCTGTGGTAATAGGACCTAGTATACCCATTGGAAGACCAGTTTTCCCAGTGATGCCTAGACCACCTGAAGCAGGAAGAAGATTGAGACCTATTCAAGTTGCCAAATGTATGAGAAACCATTATGATGGCTCTAGCGAACCTTACAATCGTATAGCTGAATTTAAGTAAGTAATCACAGTTGAACAAGTGGAAGACTTTTTGATCCAATATGAATCTTTCGGTCTAACTTTGACAGACACAGCTTTAGCTTGGTTTCAGCCATTAGACCCAAATAATTTTCAAAACATGGAGCAAGTCTATCAAGAAATGATTGAGGAATTCACTAAGTCTGGGATTAAAAACAACTCATCATCATTGATGCATAGTTTTAAGCAAGCCCCTACAAAGTGAAAAGGAAAATGACAGTGAAAAGGTCTTGCTCCAATTACACAGGAGAATACGAACATAATTCAGAATTATATTGCATCCCTTCAATAAGGAAAAAAGGACCAAACATAGTTTTAACCAAAGTGAAAAGGAAAATGACAGTGAAAAGGTCTTGCTCCAATTACACAGGAGAATACGAACATAATTCAGAATTATACTGCATCCCCTCAATAAGGAAAAAAAGGACCAAACCCATCAGTCCAAACCTCGGACATCATACACAAACTGACCAGTTAGTTGGAGATCAAGGCAAAAGAGACGGAGATGCCTGATGAAGTGGCCACAGTCAAAATTCCAGTCGATAAGGTTGGAGATTTCAGTGAGGGAGATGAAGGAAACACTTGCCTTCCAATTACCTATAGGGGTTACACCACTAAAGCCATCTTAGATTCTGGAGCTGGAGTAGGAATAACAACTAAAGAAATCTGGGAAAAATGGGGAAAACCTGCTTTAAGACCAATGCGCATGAAGATACAAATGGCAGACGGACACACTGAACGACCCTTGGGATTATTGGAATGAGTAATTTTTACCACATGTGGAGTTGAATTCGAGCACACCTTAGCGATATCTCAATTTGAAAGGGCTAGCAATTATGAAATGATACCTGGAAGACCTTTCATGAGATAGCTAAAGGTAGTGCAAGATTGGGGAAAAGACGCGGTATACTCACAGCATGAAGGAACAACTACAAGAATAAATCTCCACACATATACATATCGAGATGTTCCCCCCTTACAATGGAATCAGATTCATAAGGAGGAAGATAATCAGTCGATTCACAGTATAGGTTCAAGTAATCAGTCATGGATGAACGAAGGCACTCATCTATGGATATGCCAAACTGTGAAAAAGGAAGAGGATAGAAGGAAAGGATGGCAACAAAGGCAAGGAGTAACGAGGTCTATACAAGATCCAGCCTACATGCCTCAAGTTTTCTTAGATGAAGAATTTGAACCTCACGGTTGGATGGAGATATTAGTTACTCTCGATGTGTGTGTGAACGAAGAAGTGATAACCATGAATGAACGCATTGATGAGGAAGGATATGATGTTAGTCCTTACGTGGTAGTTCTTCAGGAGGCTGAAGAAGGAGAAGTGATAGAAAAAGAATGGAAGGAGGACTATGAAAGCATTGAAATGGAGCAAGAGCAAATGGAACTCGAAAGCAGAAATCAAGGAGTAAGTATCATGACTAATGAAATAAATCAAGAAATGACACAGGAAGAAGAGCTTAGATTAGATAAAGAACCTGAAGATGAAGAAAACAAGCCTCAAGACCAATTTGAAGTGCCTGCCCACTTCAAAAAATATGAAGTAGAAGAGAGAAAAATTGCTATTCAAATGCCAAGACGAGATGCTCAGTCAGGAATAGCATATGACAACAAAGAACAAACCAAAAAAATAGTAGTAACTCTAGAGGAAGGAGAAGAACGATGTACTTTTATAGGCCAAGATGTCTCAAAGGAAGAAGAGCAAAAGTTGATACAACTCATTCGAGAATATAGGGATGTCTTTGCATGGACATATAAGGATTTGAAAGGAGTAGATCCTTCCATATGCGCCCATAGAATCCCTATGACTTCAGAAGCCAAACCTTCCAAACAAAGACCATACACCTATAACGATGTATACTCAGCTAAGATCAAAGAAGACATAGATAAGCTATTAGATGTTGGATTCATTTATGAGATCAAACATACAGAATGGGTGTCACCTTTGGTGGTTGTACCGAAAAAGGATGGTAAGCTAAGAGTATGCATAAACCTGAAAAAAGTAAATGCTGCCACCATAAGGGATAGTTACCCATTACCCATCACTGATCATCTTTTGGAAAGAGTTGCAGGGAAGGAAGTTTATAGTTTTTTGGACGGCTTTTCAGGGTATAATCAGGTAGCCATTGCTCCTGAGGACCAACATAAAACAGCTTTTGCAACTGAATGGGGAGTATACGCCTTTAGGGTCATGCCTTTTGGTCTAACCAATGCTCCAGCCACTTTCCAAAGATTAATGTGCCATGTATTCAAGGAATTCCTAAGAAAGAGTATGGAAGTATACGTGGACGATTTATGCACTTATTCAGCTATACGATCAGAGCATATCCTTGAACTAGGAAAGATCTTTGCCAAGTGTCGACAATATAGAGTATGTCTCAACCCAGAAAAATGTGTCTTCATGGTTCGACAAGGAAAGATATTAGGGCACATTGTCTCTAGAAATGGAATTTCAACTGATGAAGACAAAATCAAAGTAATTTTGGATTTTCCAAGACCAAAGACGGCTAAAGAAGTACAAGCATTTATGGGACATTGCGGATACTACCGAAGATTTATACATATGTATGCCATAATTGCTAGACCTCTTTATGCATTATTGTCTCAATTTAACTAGACTGAAGAATGTGAAAAGGCTTTTAACAAATTAAAAAGTTGATTGAGTTCAGCCCCAATCCTTCGAGTACCTAATTGGAACAAACCATTTCACATTCACGTAGATGCTTCCAAGTTTGCCATTGGTTGCATCCTAGCTCAACCCGCAGATACAGGAAAGTTAGATCACCCTATAGCTTATGCCAGCAGACAATTGAATCAAGCAGAACGCAATTATACTACGACTGAAAGAGAAGGTCTAGGAATGGTGTACGCAGTGAAGAAGTTTCAACACTACTTATTGGCAAACAAATTCAAATTCTTCATTGATCATCAAGCCCTACTGTACTTGGTCAATAAGCCTTGTAATACGGGACGACTAGTATGATGGTTTCTATTGTTGATGGAATTTGATTTTGAAGTAGTAGTCAAGAAAGGGAATACCCACGTTAGAGCAGATCACTTATCAAGAATGACACATGGAGAACCACCCATGGGAGTACCAGATGATCTGCCTGACACGTACCTTTTTAGTCTCGAAGTATGTTCCCAATGGGCAGAAAAGTTGAACCCCATACTCACATATGGACCTAAACATGGGATCCCACCAAACCAAAATCAAGATTTATGGAAGACGAAAAACCTCCATATCATTGCAAGAAGCCTATATCACCAAGACTCAAGTGGATTACTTATGAGATGCGTGGAAGAGGAGGAACAAGAGATGTGGCTTCAAAAAGCACATGTAAATCAATGGAAAACTCATTTAAGTGCAACCGGAACATGGCAAACATTAAAGAGATTAGGTATATATTGGCCAACCATGCAAAGGGATACACATAATTATGTATCAGCTTACCCAACTTGTCGAGAATGAAATCTAGAAGAGAACTCTATTTTATGCTACTCCAGAGTGGCACCAAGATGGAGCATGCCTCTAGTGAAATTCTTGAAGACCCAAGGGTACCCAGAAGGAGCCACTCTAGCAAGGAAACGTGCACTTGTAGAACAAAGCAAGGACTATGCCCTCATAGGAAAACAACTCTTTAAGTGAGGAAGAGATAATCATTTATGAATGTGCATTCATGAAGATGAATATCTTGTTGTTTTAGAGATGGCACATACAGGAGCTGCAGGAGGACATTTCTCTGTAGATAAAACTGCAAAAATGATTCTTTTTGCAGGAATGTGGTGGCCAACCCTACATCAGGATGCAGCCACATATGTTCAACAATGTGATACTTGTCAACGAACGAAATATCCAATTAGAAGAGATGAAATGCCACTAAAACCCATGATGAGTGCCAGAGCCTTTACAAAATGGGGAATAGATTTCATAGGACCTATTAGCCCACCAGCTAAAGGATCCCATGCCGAGTACATAATTGTTGCCACAAACTATCTGGCCAAATGGGTTGAAGCCAAAGCTACCAAGAAAAACGATGCAAGAACTATGGTCAAGTTTCTCTTCGAGAACGTTTTCACTAGATTTGGACTGCCGATAGAAATTGTGAGTGATAGAGGCACGCATTTTGTGAATGAAGTTATGGAAGCCTTGCTGAATGAATTCTTAGTAATTCATAAGAAATCAGCCCCCTATCACCCACAAGCCAATGGACAGGCCGAAAGTTGAAATAAAATCTTGTGCACAGTTCTCACTAAAATTGTTAACAATGGTAGATCTGATTGGGACAAACAATTACATCATGCTTTATGGGCATTCCGAGCAGCCTACAAAACCACCATAGGAACTACTCCTTTTAACTCAGTGTATGGACAGAATGCTATTTTGCCAATTGATTTCTTAATACCCACTCTCAGAGTAGCAACAACTTATGAGTGGACAGGACATGAACTATCAGCTCAATTGGATCAAATAGAAAAGTTACATGAAACTAGGTTACAAGCAGTAGCAGGGATTTATGCTGCAAAAAGGCGATAGAAAGCCTATTTTGATGCTCATATCAAAGGTAAAAACTTGAAGGAAGGAGATTTAGTTTTGGTTTATACTTTGAAACAACACGCAAAGAAACTACAAAAAAGACGATATGTTCTATTAATCATCAATCGTATCTCTACCAGTGGAGCCATTAGTTTAGCAACTTTAGAGGGAGAAGTAATGCCAAACTATATCAGTGGATGTAGAGTAAAAAAATATCTAGAGCCATTGACTGAAGAGACAATGTCACGACTAATAAGGGGTAAAAATAGACGCACCGAGGAAGAAAGGACACGACAAGAAGCTAGACAGGAAGCACTAGAATGAATCAAGAGACGAAAAGAGTGGATGAGAGAGAGAGATGAGAGATATCGACTAGGAGAGGAACTCATCTCGATGGCTAATTTTAGAGCCTTTGAAAACCTAGGTTAGCAAAAGACACAACCTTATTTGAATTTGGGCACTAGAACAGAAGAGTACCACTTAGTAGATGCTCTCATTGATACAGGAGCAACTGTAAGCTGTATTAAGTATTCATTGACACAGAAACTCAAAGTGGAATCATGCCCATCTAAGGCACAACTGATTGGAATAGGAGGAAAGATCACCAAGTGTATAGGAGAGATTACCTTATCTCTGTATCTCGGAAACAACACTATGGAACAGAAGCTTTTAGTATGTCACGACCAGGACTTATTAGAAGAACTCGTATTAGGTCAAGACTGGATATATGAATATGAAGTGACTATTCAATTGGCCCTAGGATACATCTCGGCTAAGATAGGACATCGTGAAGTGTTCAGCATGTTAGACAAACGACCAATCAAAGCCAAGATTATAGAACCAAGAACTCACTTAAACGAACACAATGATGAATGTCTGTTCACTCGCACCATGGAAACTTCTTCATCGACTACTTCATGTGAGGATACCCCGAATCTCGAGTGCACACAATCTTCTAATCAAGTAAATCACATGATTAGTGCTCTATCCAATATAAGCCTCAGTGAGGAACTAACCACAAGAGAGAATAGTCCACAGGACTATCACAAGTCTGCATACATTCGAATATACCCTTTTCCTCACACTCGACAAGCTTGGATCAGGACGGACCAAATGGCTACATATCTTCAACAAAAGAACTACTTGCTACATCAAAAGAACCCACAGAACCAGTATGTAAATCACCCTGAATATTCAATTCCACAAAGAATTTCTAGAATATGGATTCCGAAGAAGGTGATAGCCGCCCAGTCAGACCAAACACAAATATGGATTCCCAAGTCGTGTGCTCAAAGGACAATCATCAAGAAGAATGAGTCAAGGCATAAGGAGTATCAATACGATCTAAAGGCAAAACGACAGAAGATAAACTGCTACAGGATAGAGAAGGAATCTACATACGATTCACACATCATTCCAAGACTCAGAAAGTAGACAAAGCAGAAGCACCATATGAGAAGCACCACATTCACCAGGAATGTTGGGAACATGATCTGTCCAACATAATAAAACAGATTTGGATGCCGAAAGGCAAGACAAGCTGTATGCATCCCCCAAATACTTTGAGTTGCACACATTTGGAGTTACCAGAATCCAAAGTATGCATAATAGGGCCACATTACAAGGCCAAGCATTCGACACAATTTTCTTCTACTTCAGGATAGCGAAGCACATTTTTCCTCTGGGGAAATAGGAGAGCACTTGTACATACGCTAAAAAAAATTACTCAAAAGATTAATAAATGCTTCGGCTATGAACTAACCTTTCTGTTTTTCTTTTAGACAAAAACATAAAAATATCTAAAAATATGAAAAATCCCAGGTATTACCTTTCTCACACTCACTAGGAAGGGACGACATGATTCACGCGGAGAGTTGCCAATCTGATGATGAATAAATGAAGGATGATTCTAGATACCATCTGGCCACTAATTACTACTCTATATTGAGTGCAGATGGCATCTTCTAATTCCAAGGCTACGCAAGAGGAAGGGGTCCAACTTCTTCCTTTGGAATCAATCACGAAGGCGAGAGGTCATTGGTTTCTGGATGACCAACCAGTGTCGGATCTCATTTTCATGGCAACCATCAAGATTATGGACCGGGATCACTACTTCCCCATCATGTCACAAGATTTCAAGACTATCGTACAAGGATTACCGTGCATGATGGATGTCTGGACACAAACAGGAATTGACGCATTCCTAAAACTGCCAATCTATCTGCCAGATTTCTAGAGATGTACACAAGTGATGAATACATTACAGTCTGCATCGAATAAAGCATCAGTCCCAGAAGCAAGGGTACTTGACAAAGTTGGTACCTGGAAAATGATTCAATTCACTCATGAGCTAATTAACAGGGCTTTTGGATGGAATCAAGAAGGACTCACGAATGTCAAAGATGAATGTCATGATCCAAAAAAGAGATCTTTTGTAGAAATCAACAGAACGGATATTGAAGACGCTGTTCGCTTAGTGCACCAGCACTTTTGCTTTCCAAGTATGCATAGATATACAGCACCTCAAAAGATTGTTATACAATTACTTTCGCATGCAATGAGGCAAATGGGAAACCAAGTCAATATGACTCCATATATTCAAGATCGCTTGTTCAAAGCAAAGAAAAAGTGGGGACAGAAAAAATTCTTGCCAATGGAAGTTCTGCATTAACATTACTCATTTATGAGGCACTTGACATGAAGAACTGCTTGCACGTGATGCCAACCTCAACAGAGCTAGCCAAATATGCCAAGTCAGTGACCGTGCCAAAGAAAAAGAAAACGGCCATATCTATCAAAGAAGTGGGAACAAGTTCAAAGAAACCCATGAGGGGCACTAAAGGACTAAGAGAGGAAGAAGTTCAGGAGACACCAACATCAAAAAGGACCCATACACTGCCAAAGATTTCCTTGACGCAGCAGCCTATCACCAAGAGAGATCTCTTCGCCGCTCTGGAAGAAATGCATCAGTACATGCAAGGGCAAGTAAACTTAAATTTCCAAGGTCATCATTACAGACAGGCAAGCTCGGAAAAGAAATAGAAGGATAAAGAACATATTCCTAAAGCACCTTCCAGATATAAAGAACTGGGATTAGAAGATTCCAGCTCTAATGAGGAATCAAGCCCTGAGAAGGACACCCTTGATACTGACATAAGAACAGACACACACAATGAGGAATGGATAGAGATCAATCAAGTCAAAGTCACACCTGACAACCAACAAGCACAAGCAAAGAGCGTGGAAGAATCCATTGAACCAGTGCACGTAATTCAATTGAATGATAAGTCGAAGATAAGCATCAAGGAAGTTCCAATAACTAATAAAGACGTAGTGCCACCTATCAAAGAAGAAATACAAACTCCAATGGACCAGGACTCAGGCCTACAACAACATAAGGAGCCAATTATGATTGAAGTGCCTGATGATACACCTCAAGGAAAGAATGACCACATGGAGGCTGAGCCAAGGATCCAACTTCACATTAGGCAGCCCCATGATACTACGTTACACGTGGCATAAGGGAAAGATGTGACAATAGAAGCAGAACCTAGCATCCCTACCACATGGTTAAATGTGAATGTTACTCAATTGAAACCTGTTGTCAAGCAAATGATACAAACGGCCATGGATACACAACAGCAAATGATGGACATAGATGCAGATTATGACAAGGCTATGCGAGAAAAGAATCAGATTCAAATCATGAGTGAACAACTATCCGCAAAGCTCATCCAGGCCCAAAAAGAAATTGCAGCCAAAGGAACAGAGTTACTCGTAGTAAAAACACAATGTGATACATTGATGACCCAGCATCATCAACTCCAGGCACAACTGACAGATTTACAAAGATTACATGAAGCTAGTGAAGCAGACAAGGAGAGAATGAAAGCTAGAAGCAATCTGCTCGAGACACAACTTAAGGTATATATGGAGGAGAATGATAACTTACGAAGCAGAAACAAAGAACTGATGAAAGCATTACTATATGACCAACCTATAGAAAAACAGGAAACATCAGTCATAGAACAGAAGGAAATGCAAGATCAGAATAAGAAATATGCAGAATTGCTGAAGCAAGAACAAGCCCTAAGGAAAGGATGGGAACAACGATATGTCAAGGAAACCAATGAACTTAAGAAACAACTGAACACTGCCCATGGAAAACTTGCAATGAGTTACAATGAAAACATGGATCATATAGAAGAAATTGGTAAGGACCTGCTTGTAGCAAAGGAAGCACTCAGAGCAGCTATACAAGAAATTAAAGAGAAGACTGAACGCATAGAACAATTAGAGACCAAAGTTGAAGAGAAAGCACCAATCGAGACACCAGTAGAGCCGACAAAAGACAATCCTACTGACGAGGTGGAGATACGTCCTCTATCTCCCCCGATTTATCATTCTCCAACAAAAGAGAAGATGGCGGAACCACATGATGATCATCCAATGCCATACACTACAGAAATAGGTCAGAAGGAACGGGCACTATTGGTGTCCCGGTTGACAGAAAATTTTGAAAATGAAGCCATCAAAGTCATGAAAGAAGCAAGGACTAAAGGCAAAGACTTGGAGACGATCATGAAGCCTTTCAACATTCCGTATGGACTATTGAAAGAGAAAACAAGACAATACATAAAGAAGATCACAGAAAAAAATCCAGGCGAACAGCTACATTTCAAAAATGACACGTTCAACTATACTCAAGAGGAATTTGAAGCAACACAGCCTGTTTGGAGGAGAAAATTTTTGGAGAAACATCCTACATTACGGGTGCACTGGCAAGCAGCCCCATGCTTCTTACAGGTAAATCCTTCTTTTTGTCCAACACCACGTCGTCGAGAAGCCAGAGAATTTTCGGACATGCAACAGAGCGGTGCTATCAATAAATAGTGGTTGAATTATCCACTACTACCCAGTCCACCACATAATTATCTACCAACGGAAGACTACATGGTAAAAACCATTGAATTTTAGTTGCATAGTTACGCAGCAGTACCCGATTTAACTATCAAGTTTACCAATAAAATACTCAGTATATACTTATAGTATTAAAGGTCTTTAAACACACGGCATATACATTTTTAAACTTCATCGGCATTAATCAAGGAACATATATTCTCGTTTTTTACTTGTCAGTTATGCCTAGCTGGCCCACAATAATGGCATATTATTCTAGATTGATGTTTTTACCGAGTACATATATGCAGACATTCGAAGAAGCCTTTTTCACAGCGTTTTTTGAAATGGATTTAGAAATCTTCTTAAAGATGTCATCTAACTTGAATGCCCGATTAGTGGCATATGAGCTAAGCTTCCTCGCCGATCATAGACAACCACCACATGACGGTATTAAAGCAGAATAGTGGAAGTAGTTAATGATACATGAAGCCAATTTTCTTAATGCAACAAAGCAAAAAGTATACAGAACATACTCCCGTCGACTTCCAAAGCATGTCGGTGACGACAGAGTTCAGGAGGGGGGCAGTGTTGAGGGAGAGTCCAGCAAAAAGAAGAAAAGAAGAAGACAAAGAAAGAAGCTTCACTAAACAGATCATATCTGAAGATACATCTCTGCAAGAAGCCCCGCAGGGGTGCAACACCCATCTTTGCACAGAGCCCCGCAGGGGCACACATCAAGGAAAAAGCACGTAGGTGGGAAGGTGGAACCAAGGCCAAGAAATATCCATGAAGTGCAAGAAGATATTTGGCAGTTCCAAAACCACAAAAAGGTGCTTCAATCTCTTGATCTTTGGAAGGTCTAGATCGAAGGTTGAAGAACTATACCTTCATACCTTCCACTGGTGGTGTGCGTGGCAGCCCGAATTAACAGGCAACACGAAGGCATCAGGCCCAGCGGATGTAAAAGAAGAATCAAGAAGAGGCCATTAAAATGGAACACATGTTTAACAAACAGGCAGAACTGACCAAAAGATGCATGCGGACAACAAACTGATGATAAGAAGTAAAGCCTGTCAAGGGACGACAGAGACAAAGAGGGCGAGAGTGTTGCAGAGTGAAGAAGAGCATAAGGCAGAGAAAAAAACGGGCCCCAAAATTTTTTTGATTTGGACACCTTAGCTTTTGTATCATAATCATTTATTAATATATTTTCCGATGTAAATGCACTGGAGGAGTCCTCTAGATGCATACCCATGGAGATTAGTAGTTTACCATGTAAATTAGTAGGAAATTAAACTGTTAGTGAATAAAGTGCCGGTCTCTTGTGTGAAAGGACCATTTTTAGGCCACATGTATATAAGTCAATTTGTGACTCTTTGTAAGGACTTTTCTGCCATTGTGAGAATCAAGAGCACAGAAATTCAAATTTGTGTCCTCTCCTCTATGTATCATCTTCTTTGTGAGCTTGTATGCACGTGTGTTGCTTGCGAAGAGTGTTAGGAAGTGTTGTCTATCCATGAAAGCGTTTGTTTGTTGTTGTTAAGGTGTGTGTGAAGTGTAGGAAATGTTGAAGTGTAGGAAGGTCATTCCCGTGACTCAATATTTTGTTCATACCTTGAAGTAGAAGCATCACAATTGAACGAAAATACCACCATTGGATGCGTCTTCTCGAGAGCTTCAAAATGCATATGCTACTTCCTATTTTTGGAGTTCGGAGGTGAGAGAAAAGCTGAACTTATTGTTGGCTGCTGTTCCAAGTATCGTGACACCATGACTGACAAATGAAGCTTGTTTGGATTAGTCTTTGCCTTGTTTGCACTCTTTGGAAAGCTCATTTGCATTGACCATCATTTGAATGTATGTCTT
>CM035441.1:71369423-71496923 GCA_020310875.1 Ceratopteris richardii | reverse complement strand
TGAAGTATGGTTGTAAACTTCATTCTTGATAATCTTGATGCAAATTATTGAGAACTACATGAACAAGCATAAATATATTGAAACACTCATTAAACACAAGCATAGGCATGCATCTACAAAAGAATGTTGGTGCATTTCTCCTTTTCAAAGACTGTTTTCATGCACAAAACACATTTTCTTCTTCCTTGAAAAAGATAGTTAATGCTCAAGTTTATGCACAAGAACAGTTATATATTTTTAAAACGCTAGCAAGTGGAATGTTTGTGCATGGATCATTGGGAACATGCATTTTGAAGCTCAAGAATTGCTTGATTTAATTTAGGTGCATGAAAGGAGAATGCCAACATGTGCATGCACTCGCATGCATTTACATGCAAGAATAGGCATTTTTGTATACATGATTGTTTGTTAAGTAATTGAATACTTATACTTTCATTACCTCATTTTTCTAACTTGACTTAGATAGCTAGGGAAAATAGCAAACTAGGTAGTTGCAAGGGTCTTGGATGCCATGCAACTCAAGTAGCTAGTTTGTTTTTCCCAAACGTGATAGCTAGGTATCACAAATTAGGATTCTTGATTAGGAAAAGTAGACCCTTTGAAAGTCAAGTGTTCAATTTTCTTGCTCATTGGAATGACACAAAAATAGGATTGCTTAAAAATTTTCAATCCATCTAAGTAGGTTGATAAAGTTTCCTTTTGAAGTTTTATCTGATTCTATCTCAAGATGTGATAAGAATCAAATAAAATCAAATGGAACTTTAATCAATTGAACTTTCAAGTTCAAAGGACAGTTGATATGTTCCAAATTTAAAAAAAAAATCATGGAACTTTTGAAGTTTTTTCTTTTGATTTCATTCTGGAGAATGATCAAAATCAAAGAAGTGAATGAACTTTAGCATCACTTGAACTTTAATGCTCAATAGTTGGATGCTAGGTTCCATGACTACATCTTTGGTCGAGATGCAAAGTTTTCAAAAAGCATGAAAACTTTATTAAGCACTTTTTTGAGGATGAGAAAAATATGCTTGGTTTTGTTTAAGCTAATTAGAGCTTAAAGAAGAAAACCAAGTTAAAGTAATCTTTGGGAATCAAGATATTTTCCTAAAAAATACATCAAAGTAATCTTTGGGAACTAAGCTACTTGATAAAGATAAGCCAATAAAATCAAATAGTCTGGTTAACTATTTCATTTGTTAGAAAGGAATATCTTTTGGACAAGCAATAAAGCTTTAAGTCTTGGTCTTATCCAAAAGTCAAATATTTCTTTTGAAGACTATTTCTGTAAAGCAGAAGATTCCAAGACAAATCATTGGCTTAGTGTTACTTGATTCCTTGGCAGGAATAAAAAAGTTCCTGAAAGAAAACATCTCCCTAGATGTGAGACTAGAATCTTTCAAGAAAAGTTTAACAGCAAGTAGTTCCCAACAATTCCCAAACCACTATTCTTGGTACTTAAGTCCATATATTGATATAACCTAAATGTGTACCAAAGATTCGTATTTTGAAAATTTGAGAAGCATCACTGCATGCTTGGTCTTAAGTTGAGGGAAAGATCTCTAAAATACTACAGGTAAGCAAAGAAGCTTTAAATAGTTCAACAGATCTTAAAGATAAAGACTAAGTCTTTATTTTAGTAGCAAGGTAAGCCAGACTTGATCAAGCTTGGCCATGATTATCGAAGAAACGTGTGATTGGTACTACTCTGTAGATTGCCCAAGTATTGGCAAAAAAATTCCTTTTGGAAAATTTTCACTCAAGTTCCATTTATCCAATGGAAATTTGTGAAAAGAGTAAGTTGTTCCAAGTCTAAATAGAGTGAAGGAATTCCAAGAATCTAGTCCGCAACCATGAAGACGGTACTTAAGTCTATGGAAGGTAAAACATAAATGTTTGCCTATCCTTAAAGGGGTTTTGGTACAAATCCATAAAGCATGAGCGGATGCTTAGACTTAAGCAGTAGAGAGATTCCTATAAAAGTCTCAGCCAAGATAGGTACCTAAAACTTCAGTAATAAAGGAATCTAAAGACAAGAAGTCAAAAGCTCTTGTCACTACAAAATGGTCAAGAATAAACCAATTGAGCTTGAATCTATGAAAATTGAAGTACTTGGAATTCTAACTGGTTCTCATTTTGAAAACCCTAGCAAAGAGGAATAGATATTCTATCAAGAGGTTTTCAAGTTTCCAAAGCAAAGCACGTGATTGTGAGACAATCATGTGAAGGGATCAAAACCTAGAATATCAAGTTCGAGGTAATGCTTGAAACTTCAAAAGAGTTGGAGTGAAAGGACGTACTCTATCAAGAGATGTTTAACTTTAGGATAAGTATCACCCACACATAATGTGAATATAAAATAGGGTGGTATGGGGCACTAGATTTTATACTCAAATTGATGTAGAAAAGATGGTATGGGACATCGAACCGTGGGATGATAATTATCTTTTAGTCCTAGATTGGATCTTGAAGTTAGATCTGATCCTCAAGGAAGTGTAAAATTCAAAGAAGAAGTTTAAATTCAAGGAGGATAAAGCATGATCTATAGATACTTCAAAACGAATTTAGAAGATATGAAGTAAGTAATTTCCAAGATCTTCTTTTTCAAAAAGGACAAAAGACTTGTTCTTATTTTGGAACAATTCAAGCTTAAGTGTTATTGGTCAGAAATATTTAATAAATTTATGGAAGAGTGAGACATTGAATTTGAGCTGATTCTTTCAACTAAGGATAGATTGACTAGATTAAGCACCAAGCTCCCAGTGTAACTTGCGAAATTCAATACCTTTGATTCAAAATAATGCAAAAGAATTACATTCCCAGTGAGGAATCATAAAGATTGAATATAGGCATGAGATCTAGTAGATTCAGGAGCCTCCTCATGTTTCATTGATAAGGGATTGGTGAAGAAAAACGGAATTCTAGTACTTCTGAAGAACAAACTAGTAGTAGCTAAAGTAGTAGATGGATGACCTCTAGCATCTGGGAATGTAACCATGGAAACCACACCATTAAGAGTACACCTTGGCAACCATGATTCCCACATATGTTTCAATGTAATATCGAATCTAGTAAATCTGGTTATCATCAAAATGCCCTCGTTAAAGAAACATAATCAAGAACTTAATTGGGAAAAGAATAAAATCACCCGTTGAGATATCTAAAAGAAATCGATATATATCGGAGCCAAAGCCTTCATACATGCAGTAAGGAAGGAACCGACTTAAATGATCCATGCCATACCAACTCAAGAGCGTAAGAAAGATGATTCAGTAAAGCTATCAGACCAATACTAAGGTTTCAAAGATGTTTTTTGAAAAGAAGAGTGCAAATATCCTCCCAAAGCATAGATCTTATGATTGTGTCATAGAACTTCAAGAGGGAGCATAACCACCCTTTGGACCAATCTATAGAATATCCCCAAAGGAACTTACAAAATTATGTAAGAATATTGATGAGAATCTAGCCAAGGGATTTATCAACCACTCGAAGTCTCCTGCAGGAGCCCCTATCCTATTTATAAAGAAGAAGGATGGAACTCTCTGAATGTGTGTAGACTATTGTGGGTTGAATTAATCACAATAAAGAAAAGATATCCTCTACCACTTATATGAGATCTCTTGGAATACCTCGAAAATGCAAAATTTTTCACGAAGATTGACCTTCAAGGAGCTTACAACATATGATGAATGATATATTTTGAGCGTATTTAGATGATTTTGTGGTAACATATCTCAATGATATCTTGATATTCTCTACGAATCTAGAGGATCATGAATATCACGTAAAGATAGTCCTAGAGAAACTAAGGGAAAAAGTTTTATATGCAAAATTGGAGAAGTGCTCTTTCCATCAGATAAAAGTGGAGATTTTAGGGTACATTGTATTTGACTACTTCATTTTCAAAATTTTTTGTTAACCGGGACACCAATAATGCCAAGTCCTTCTGAGTTATTTTTGCAGTATATGGCATGAGATGATCATCACACGGTTCTGCCATCTGCTCTTTTATTGGAGAATGATAGATCGGGGGAGATAGAGAATGTACCTCTACCTCATCAGTAGGATTCTTTGGTTGTGGCTATACTGGTGTCCCGATGTTTGCTTGTTGTGCTATTTGAGCTTCCAATTGTACAATATGTTCAGTCTTTTCTTTAACTTCATGATTGGCCATGGTTAGTGCATCTTTGGTTGCTAGAAGCTCATTACCGATGGCCGCTATTTGATCTGCATCTTCAATATAGATCACCAAGAGTTTTGCTTCAATAGCTTTCAGTTGTTTCCTTAGCTCATTTCTGTCATGGATATACCTTTGTTCCCATTCGTCATTTAGGCTTTGCTCTTGTTTCAACAGATTTTCATATTTTGTAATCTGATCTTTCAATTCCTTCTGGTCAACCATTGTTGTCTCTTGTGTTTCTATTGGTTGGTCGTATAACAGGGCGTCCATCAATTCTTTATTCTTGTTGCGTAAATTATCATTTTCCTCCATATATACTTTGAACTGTGTTTCTAACAGATTGCTTGTAGTCTTCATTTTTTCTTTCTCCGCTTCACTTGCTTCATATTGTCTTTGTAGCTCCATTAGTTGCTCCTAGAGTTTGTGATTCTGCTCCATTAGTGTAGTGCATTGTCCTTTGATTTCTATAATTATTTCCATTTCTTTAAGGCCTTATAATCTGTGTCTATTTCCATCATTTGTTGCTATGTATTCATGGCTGTTTGTATCCTTTGTTTGAGTATTGGTTTCCACTGAGTAACATCTACATTTAACCATGTTGTCAGTATGCTAGGTTCTTCTCCCGTGGTAACATCTTTCCCTTGTGCCACATGCAGTGTTCAGTTGTGGGGTTGCCTGATATGAAGTTGTATCTTTGTCTCAGCCTCTTTGATTACTGTATTACCTTGTGGCATATCATCAGGGATTTCAGTCACGATTTGTTCCATATTTTGTTGTGAAAGACTTTCTTTTTCTGTGCTTGTTTGTATTTCTTCCTTTATTAGTGGCACTGCATCTTTATGTGTGATTGAATCTTCCTTTATGCTCATCCGGGATTGCTCGTTCAATTGAATAAGGTGTATCTGTTCAGATGATGCTTCCTGATTCTGAACTTGTGATTATTGATTATCGAGGGTGGTTTCGACTTGATGAATCTCCGTCCATTCCTCATTGTTCGTTTTCGTTCTTATGTCTGTGTCGAATGTGTCCTTCTCATGACTAGATTCATCATTAGAACTCAAATCATCCAGCCCCAATTCTTTGTATCTGGCAGTTAGTGCTCGAGTCCATTCTGTGTCCTCCTGTTGCTAAACTCGTCTTCCCTGTCTATACTGACGTCCTTGGACATTGAGGTTAACTTGACCTCGCATGTACGCATGAGTTTCTTCTAGTGCCGTTGAGAGGTCTCTTTTTGTGATGGGTGGTTGTGTCATAAGAATCCTTGGTAGTACATGTGCCCGCTTGGATTGTGGTGTTTCTTGTGCCACTTTGTCTCTAGTGTGTTTAGCCCCTCTCATTGGTTTCTTGGAACTGGTTCCCACTTCTTCTAAGGACATGACTATTTTCTTTTTCTTTGGAACGGTAGCTAACTTCACATATTTTTCCATTTCGGTGGAGGTTGGCATCAATTGTAGACATTCTTTCATTTCAAGTGCCTCATAAATTAGCAATGTCAATGCAGAGCTTCCATTTAGGAACTTCTTCTGACTCCATTTCTTCTTAGCTTCGAATAGGCGGTCTTGAATATATGGAGTAAAATTGACTTGATTCCCGATTTGTCTCATCGCATGGGAGAGCAATTGAACCATGATTTTTTTAGGCATTGTATATATGTTCATGTTGGGGAAACAAAAATGCTGATGCACTAACCGAACTGA
This sequence comes from Ceratopteris richardii, assembly GCA_020310875.1. NCBI lineage: Eukaryota > Viridiplantae > Streptophyta > Polypodiopsida > Polypodiales > Pteridaceae > Ceratopteris > Ceratopteris richardii. The sequence continues at coordinate 71,491,049 of CM035441.1, read as the reverse complement.
TTCTTCTATATTTGTCCTGTTTATTTCCAAAAAGGTTTTCTTTTTTGCATCATGACATTCATCTTTGACATTAGTGAGACCGTCCTGACTTCATCCAAAAGCTTTGTTGATAACTTCATGTGTGAATCAAATAGCTTTCCATGCACCTGTTTTGTTTAACACTTTAGCTTCTGGGATTGAGGGCTTATCTGTTGCGGACTGGAGTGTGTTCATAACTTGTGTGCATATTTGAAAATCCGGTAAATATATCAGAAGTTGCAGATATGCGTCAATTCCTGCCCTTGTCCAAACATCTATGATGTGGGTAATCCTTGTATTATGGTTTGGAAATCCTATGACATTATTGGGAAGTAGTGATCCCTATCCATAATCTTGATGGTGGCCATAAAGAGGAGATCCGACACAGGTTGGTCTTCAAGGAACCAATGACCTCTCGCCTTAGAGATTGATTCCAAGGGAAGAAGTGGGACCTCTTCCTCTTGCGTAGCCTCATAATTTGAAGATGCCATCTGCACTCAATACATACCAATAATTGGTGTAAAGCTAGTAGCATGAGTGAAAGTTTGTGATAATCATGCTGACTAGCCGCTCTTGTGCTCAATTCCTCATAGGGGTTTTGCTTGGAAATGATGTTAGTAGTGGGGCTCACTCAATTAGGAGGGTGCACGAGATTAAGATTCAGTGTACTCTTACATGAAGTACTTGGTGGTGGGGTTTTCATAGTGGAGGTGAATGTACATTCATCGTCATGCATGAGTAGTTGATCTCTAGGGCCTAAACACTTGGCTTTGACGGGTCATTCTTCTAACACACTGAATACCTCACGGTGCCCTATCTTGGCTGATATGTAGCCCAAGGCTAATTGGATAGTCACTTCATATTCATATATCCAATCTTGGCCTAGCACAAGTTCTTCCAATAAATCTTGATCCTGACACACAAAGAGTTTTTGTTGCATCTCATTCGGTTGCAAAGGTTGTCTTATGTTGGTCTTCAGGAGCAATTGCTACCTGATTATATCCTCAAAAACCATCTAGAAAACTATATACTTCCTTACTTGCAACCCTTTCCAAAAGATGATCAGTGATGGGTAGTGGGTAACTATCTCGTATGGTGGCGGCATTCACTTTTTTTAGATTAATGCATACCCTTAACTTGCCATTCTTTTTCCACATGACCACTAAAGCTGATACCCATTCTGTGTGTTCGATCTCATAAATGAAGCCTGCATCCAATAGCTTATCTATCTCTTCTTTAATTTTTTCCAAATAAACATCGTTATAAGTGTATGGTCTTTGTTTGGAAGGCTTGGCTTCTGTTGTCATTGGGATTCTATGGGCACAAATAGAGGGATCTACACCTTTTAAATCCTTATATGTCCATGCAAAGATGTCCCTATATTCTCTTATGTATTAACTCTTGTTCTTCCTCTAATGAGAGATCCTGTCCTATAAAAGTGCATCTCTCTTCTCCTTCCTCCAGAACTACTAGTATTTTCTTGGTTTATTCATTATTGTCGTATGCTATTCCTAGTCGCGCTTCTCGTTTTGGCATCTGGATAGCAATCTTTCTCTCCTCCACCTCATATTTCTTGAAGTGCGTAGGTACCTCAAATTGGTCTTGAGGCCTATTTTCTTCCTCTCCGTTTTCCTTGTCTGGTTCGTTTTCTTCTCTTTGTGTCATTCCTTGGTTTGACTCGTTAGTTACGACACTTATTCTTTGATTTTCACGTTTTGCTTCAATTGGTTCTTATTCCATTTCAATGCTCTCATAATCTTCCTTCCATTCCTTTTCAATTACTTCTCCCTCGTCGGCTTCTTAAAGAACAGCCATGTATAAATTTACATCATATCCTTCCTCATCAATGACTGATAGATTCCTTCTTTTGTTGGTCCCCATACATCTGTATGAATGAGCTCTAGTAATCCATCATGTTTGAATACTTTCTTCTAAAATTGTAACCTATGTGCTTTACCCATTTGACATGCTTCACATTTATAAACCATATGTTGACTCTACACATTTGGTAATCCTAGTACAGACTGATTTGCAACCATAGCTTTAATTCCTCTTTCATTGAAGTGACCTAGTCTCTTATGCCAGAGATCAAGTTTTATAATCACTCCTTCACCATGTGTGAGCAAAGCTTGACCAATGTTCCCTTGTACTCTTAAAGTAAAGAGTCTACCTTCTTTCTTACCACAAACAATATGATTATATCCATGCTTTGGATCTTCAACAAATAATCCTTCATTTGTAAACCTGATTTGAAAACCTTTTTCAACTATCTGTCCCACACTAATCAAGTTTTTAGGTATTGTAGGAACATACAAAACATTGGTTAGCAAATCTGCTCCACTTTTGCATTTCACTTTTCCAATTGAATGTACATTATGTCTTGTATTATCACCTATTTGAACTATATGACTAGAAATTCCTTTTTCCAATTCTAACTTCAATTCTATATTTCCTGACAAATGGTTAGAACAGCCAGAGTCAATGTAAAATACCTTTAGATCTTCTTTATCTTTGTTGATTGAATTCATCATTAATGATGTATGACTTTCATTTTGTGTGTCATTTGCATAGTTGTAGTAGGTGGTGTTGTAGGATTGATTCTATCCCCAACTTCTTCCTCCACCTCTACCATAGCCACCTCTTTGGCTTTGTCTACCTCTCTGAGAGTAACTTTGATATCTTCCACCTCTGCCTCTACTATTGTTGTTTTGATTCTAGTTTGATCCTTGTTGATTATGCCAGCAGTCATGAGCCAAATGATTGCTCAATCCACAGATCCAACAAGCCTTCTTATTGTTATTATGATTGCGTCTTCCTCTTCCAAAACCTCTTGATCTTCCTCTGCCAGTGCCGTTACCTCTAGCATAATAAACTTGAGAACTCGATTCCTCTTCATCCTTTGCTTTACCTTTATCTCCTTTGTTCTTGTTCTTCATGTACATTGCAGAAATTTTTCCTTTATCTCCATCTCCCTTCAAGTCTTGCTCAAATGTGAGCATCAAACCAAGCAATTGATTAAAATCTGGAACAATATGATTTAAAGAAAGTTTTGTTAACAAGACAAAAGGTTTCCATCTTTCATCTCCTCTCAAACCTGCAAGCAATTGAGCAATCAATTTGTGATCTTCAACATCTTCATCTATGGATCCAAGACTATCTACTAGATCCTTCATCTTAGTGACAATCACTAATACTTTGACTTGGCTTCTTCTTGAATGTCGTAAACTCTGACCATAGACTTGCGTTCGTTTCTTTCGTAGTACTTTGGAAATGATATTCCAATGCATTCCATATATCTTCAAATGATTCCAATCCTCTGATGTGTGGTAGCAAATGATATGAGATTGTGTTGTAAATGTATGCCTTTGCACTTGCATCCTTCTTTTGACAATGCTTTAAAGCATCAAGTTCTTCTTTCTTTGGTCAACTTTCATCTTCAAATATTGCCTTCTCTTCTTCACCTATTATGTACACCATGAGATCCTTACTCATAAGTAAGGCTTCATCTCTGTCTAGTTTGTCAATGGAGATACTTCCATACTCCTTTCCTTCTGCTGCAACTTGTGAACTTAAAGGATAAAGGATAATACCTTTTGAAGTTATTTGTGTATGAAGGTACTTTTGAAGTAACCTTTTGATGCCTTGTGCCTTTGAATGCTTTAGCTTTCAAAATTTAATGAAAACTTTTCCAAAACTTCTCGTACCTTTGCCGCCTTCTGCTCTCTAGAACCTTTCTGCTTTGATACCACTTGTTGATGTGTGAAACATCACAAGAAATGAATTAATGTGACACTAGACCACCTCTATGTCACCATTAACTCATTGCCACTCCAAAATATGAGAAATGATAGCCAAAACCAAGAACTTTACTTCTTTAGAACTTTCTAGTCATTGAAATGACATACCTTCACTCTCTTATATATTTCTCCTAGAAAAAATATTATTTCCACATGATCTTTTGGTAATGAAAGTAGAAGAGTAGAGCTTTCCAACAAGTTATTATCTGCAAGAAATGGATCTCTAGAACTCAAGTTACGGCCTTCACACGATGACTATGTATAACTGCCAAAATTGGAAATTTCACCTGTTATAGTAAGAGTGCCTATCTAAAAATGTAAATTCAATGTCTAGCATTGACTTGCAACGAGAATTCGATGCCGGGCCAACTTGAAGTGTTTTTTGCCACTTTTTAGAAGGGATTCGATGTTAGGCATCGACTTCGCGCATAAAACCTCAACCTTTCAGATGCCAAAACAATAGATGATTTCATGCACACTTAGAGCATCACTTATCAACTGGAATTCGATGCCAGGCATCGGGTTGCTCCAACAAGGTCATGATTTGCAAACACTTTAGCACAGAATGAAATAGGTAAATGAAAATATGACTTTCCAGCATAGATTCGATGCCAAGCATCCACTTGCTTGAAAAACTTCAACTTTTGAAATCATTACATAGAAGACAAACTATGGAGATGGAAGAAGAAGACTTATACATAGAGCTTTAGTTAGTTCTTATCATAGCTATGAAAACTCAAAAGTTTATATGTGCTTTCTCACTCAGAGAATCCCGACTATACTCAGTCATACGAAATGAACTTTCCCTCACTCTAACTACTTCTCTTCCACTTCGCGTCAGTTGATACAAACTAACTTATATAGTTTTTCTCAATCTCGCGACTTTTAGAAAACTTCTAGAACTAAAGTGAACTCACTTTACAAATATAATACACTTGTGAATTTGTCCCTTCACATAGGCATGTGGTTTTCTTCTAAAGCTTTGACCTTCAGATATAGGCTCAATTAGTGATTGTTTCTCCAACAATACTTAGTGTTGCCAATGCCAGTCTTGGGAGCTCAAGGAGTCTTGATCACCAAGTAAGTACTTTCAAGTTTAAGTTCGAGTTCTAGACTTGGCTCTTGCTCTAGTCTTATCTAGTCTTGTATCTTGGACATCCTCTCTTATCCTGTTGTAGTCTCATAGTACAAGATCCTTTTGAGTTATTTCTTGTAGCTAGTTCATGTCCCTGAAGAGATTGCTTGTAATCTAGAGATCTTGCTCCAGATGTATGATCCCTAGTTGTGGGATTTTCTGTAACATCTCTAGCTGATTTATCTATACTTATAAGTCTTGGGTTGTGGGACTTCTTGTATCAACTACATATTCGTGTACTATTTTTCCTACATGAATATTCTTGTAATCAGAAGTATATTTTTGGAATCTTGTCCTTGTGAAGCCAGAGAGCACAATCTAGAGCTCCCCTGACAACAAGCACCAAAAAATGCAATCAAGCTTGAATAATGGCAGCAATTCATGATCTATCATGCCAATACCATCAATCACAAAGAGAAAGTTATCTTTCATATGTATGCATGGTGCCAACCAAGGCATATGAAGGACGATAAAGTACAAGAGGAGGGGCATGTGGAAGGGGAATGTAATAAAAAGAAAAGAAGAAGAAGATAGAAGAAGAAAGGAACTACTCGTCCAAGATAAAAGATACCAACATAAGGGGAATGTAGCAAAATATTTAAAGAAGAAGAAAAAAGAAGAAAGGAAATACTCATCCAAGATAAAAGATGCCAACAAACATAGGCGCTAAGCCTCGCATGTGCACATATTAGCCTAAATATGTATTTAGTGATAAACAAAGGTTCAGGAACAAGCAAGAGGTTCAAGAACAATGAAGCAAGTCATAGTGGTTGAAGCCCAAAAGTACAAAGGGGAGCTTTCAAATGATCATATAGTGGTGGAAATTGCCCTTTCTCAAAAGCATTACAAGAACACGTCAAAATAAAAGTCTATATCACCTTAACCCACAAGTGGCATGTCAGACAAACCTAAATGAAGTCTATCAAGGATGAAAAATGCTAGGATGGTAAGAGTATTAGCTAAAGAGAAGAAAAGGAAGATAGACCGAAGAGAAGCAAATAGGGAGTTTAAAGGCGAATAAAATCTTTTCAAAAGAGCTTCCCATTACTTTTTAAACAAAGCTTAGCTAGATGTATATCAAGCCTTGTAAATGCACTAGAGGAATCCTCTGGCTGCATAACCCCGAACATGCACAATAATTTTGTAAAATTGTAGCTTTTTATTAATTTCTAGAAGTGATGGTCCATTTGTCTAAAAGGAATTTAGGGCACATGTATATTAGTCATTTTGGACTCATTTATAAAGACTATTGTCATTTGATGAAGAGAGACTAGCTTGAAAAAGAGCAGCTCGTAGCTCCTTCTTCTTGGCATTTTATCTCATTCTTTGTGTGCTTATATGCATTTTTATGGCTTGTAATGTGTGTTTGGATGTGCTATCTACCCCTTCTCAATCTTTTTTCACTATTGTCATGCATAAATGAAGTGTAGGTAGTCTTAGAGTGAAGGTAGGTGATTCTTGACACCTAGTATTTTTTTCATAACTTTGTATAAAAAACTCAGAATGCTTCAAGACCATGCACACATTGAGAGCTTCAATGAACCCATGTTGATTATATTTGGACTTTGATTCAGGGAGAAAATTTTATTTTAGTGTCTATCGCTCCAATAAGTGCCATAATGCATGCTTGTGTAAAAGGTGATTGTGTGAGGTGACATCATCTTATTGTGCATAGTTTGAAATGTTATTGTGTTAGTCAAGCCACCACTTGAGTGTGCTTGTTGGATGTGTGATGGATTTCTAGAATCATTTTCATGAGCTTACAAATGTGTACAAATGGGCCTTATCCTATGAAAGGGAAGCATCTAACACCCCAATGTAGGTTTGCAAGATGGCTCTCCTTCACTAGGCCCACACACAATGATTCTCACTATTGTGAACTTTTCTCTATAATTATGCAGATAATTACAATGAGACTTCCAAGAGTTATACTAGTCCCTAAGACATATCCAACAATCTTTGAATCAAATCAAATTGGTATTTGAGATTTGAGAAGCATCCACTTCAAGACAAGCTATTTTTTTGGAACACTCTTTGCCTATGTGTGGAGATATAGGTACACAAACTTGGCAGTTTCCAATAATTCACTTAGTAGAATAACTTGAAACTTTGGCACACTTTTGAAACTATATGAGAGACCAAATGATGGTTGAATTCAATACAACTGAGTACAATGAGCGATAAAACAAGATCTTCAATCTAGTACAAATAGAACTTTGAAAGCCTAACTACACCTCTAGATATTCTGCCATATGTCTCAGAAAAACCTTTGGAAACCAACCTTGATTTATACCTAGATATGCTCCCATCTACATGGCTCTTTACCTTCTACACCTATTTCTTTCCAATGAATTTCAGGTCCTTTTTCCTTCACACGAATGACCAAGTATCATTTTTTTCAAGCTCCTTGACTTCCTCCTCCATGGATTCATTCCATTCCTTGTGCTTAATTTGCTTCTTCAAAGTAGGTAGTGCCTTCACAAGCCATAACTTGATTCATGTAGGCATAGTTTATTTCAATGAATGAATCATAATTTAAACTTTGAACAAGGTATTTCACCCAATTGTATGACATTATCTCACCATTAGGTTTTAGGAATCTCCTCTTCCTTGGTTTTGATGCTTTAGCTCTTGGACTTTATAATTTCTCCACTTCTTCATCATTTAAAGAATCTTGGTCTCCCATGAATGGTTTTCATCATTTGCTTTTTCTTTTCCTTTTGTTGCTTTGTTTACGTTAATAAGTTTCATTAATTATCCTCACTTGCCAAGTTGATGTAATACTCTTCTATGATGATGTTTTTGAAGTGGTTGGAGCACTCTCCATGCTTTGTACTTGCTCTTTGAACTTCTTCTTGGCTTCATATGCATCTCCAAATAACACATTTTTCTTATCATACCAAGGTTGAAACTCATCAAATATTACATCCCTAGAAACCTTAATATTATTAAATTTTAGGATTATAACATCTAAATCCCTTTTGCTCTGAAGAATATCTAAGAAACATACTGAGCTATCTTCCTTCATGTCTAACTGTATCTCAATTCTTAAGGTATGTGAACATAACACACACAACCAAACACCTTAACATGTGAAAGGTAGAGTTTCTTAACACATCAAGCTTCATGGCTCCATGTGCTATTATGGTTAGATGCCTAATCATAATGTATATAGCTCTATTTTTTTCATCTTCCCAATGAGAATTAAGAACATTCATTTCTTTTAATATATCTCTAGCCACTTCTTTGATATATTCATGTGCTTTCTTTCTACTACACCATTTTGTTGCTGTGAGTACTTGCAAGTGAACTGCCTTTCAATGCCATTATCATGTAGAAAAACAAAAACTTCATTTAAAAATATATTCTCCCTCTCCACTTGATCTCAGGGTCTTTATATACTTCCCTATCTCCTTCTCCACTAGGGTTTACTTGGAGTAGTAAAACACCTCCAACTTTGCCTTCATATAGTAGATCAAAACAAACCTTGAATGCTCAATTGTAAATGTGAAAACATATATAATACCTCCAATGGATGGCTCCTTCTAGGTCCCCATACATCTATATGTATGAGATTCAACACATCATTGCTCATGTGCTATATTTTTAATGGTATTATGTCTTGTTTCCCTAACTAGAAAGCATGGCATAAATGTTGCATATTTTGAAAAGGAAGATCAGGTAGAATACTCATCAAGCCCTTCCTTTGCATGTCCTTCATCCTTTGTAATTTGATGTGGCCAATTATTTTATGCCACAAGTCAATATTTGCAATCTGTTTATTTCTGGTTGACAAGTAGAAAGTATGAGGGGTTGATGGATTTACATCCATGGTGAAGATTCTCCCTTGACTCTTTCCTCTTACAATGATCTTGTAGTCCTACTTGAACCTTGATAAGTGAACCTCACCTTGTAACCTATTTCAACCATTTGTGGATATCCCCTATCTTTACATATCCTTGAGTTGTGGATGAGTGTAAATTAGAGAAAACATCTTTATTGCAACCCCTATGGTTGCTACAACCACTCTTTATGTACCAAATAAAATCTAATATGACTCTTTCACTTGAACCAAACATCATAAACAAGTTCTCATCTTCACAATCTTTTGCCCATAAGATATTTGCTAACTCTACATTTTTATGGCAGATACTTTTCTTTGTTTAACTTCTCTATCTATGCATTATACTCAACCATAGTGATTTTTCAGATGCCAAAACAATAGATGATTTCATGCACACTTAGAGCATCACTTATCAACTGGAATTCGATGCCAGGCATCGGGTTGCTCCAACAAGGTCATGATTTGCAAACACTTTAGCACAGAATGAAATAGGTAAATGAAAATATGACTTTCCAGCATAGATTCGATGCCAAGCATCCACTTGCTTGAAAAACTTCAACTTTTGAAATCATTACATAGAAGACAAACTATGGAGATGGAAGAAGAAGACTTATACATAGAGCTTTAGTTAGTTCTTATCATAGCTATGAAAACTCAAAAGTTTATATGTGCTTTCTCACTCAGAGAATCCCGACTATACTCAGTCATACGAAATGAACTTTCCCTCACTCTAACTACTTCTCTTCCACTTCGCGTCAGTTGATACAAACTAACTTATATAGTTTTTCTCAATCTCGCGACTTTTAGAAAACTTCTAGAACTAAAGTGAACTCACTTTACAAATATAATACACTTGTGAATTTGTCCCTTCACATAGGCATGTGGTTTTCTTCTAAAGCTTTGACCTTCAGATATAGGCTCAATTAGTGATTGTTTCTCCAACAATACTTAGTGTTGCCAATGCCAGTCTTGGGAGCTCAAGGAGTCTTGATCACCAAGTAAGTACTTTCAAGTTTAAGTTCGAGTTCTAGACTTGGCTCTTGCTCTAGTCTTATCTAGTCTTGTATCTTGGACATCCTCTCTTATCCTGTTGTAGTCTCATAGTACAAGATCCTTTTGAGTTATTTCTTGTAGCTAGTTCATGTCCCTGAAGAGATTGCTTGTAATCTAGAGATCTTGCTCCAGATGTATGATCCCTAGTTGTGGGATTTTCTGTAACATCTCTAGCTGATTTATCTATACTTATAAGTCTTGGGTTGTGGGACTTCTTGTATCAACTACATATTCGTGTACTATTTTTCCTACATGAATATTCTTGTAATCAGAAGTATATTTTTGGAATCTTGTCCTTGTGAAGCCAGAGAGCACAATCTAGAGCTCCCCTGACAACAAGCACCAAAAAATGCAATCAAGCTTGAATAATGGCAGCAATTCATGATCTATCATGCCAATACCATCAATCACAAAGAGAAAGTTATCTTTCATATGTATGCATGGTGCCAACCAAGGCATATGAAGGACGATAAAGTACAAGAGGAGGGGCATGTGGAAGGGGAATGTAATAAAAAGAAAAGAAGAAGAAGATAGAAGAAGAAAGGAACTACTCGTCCAAGATAAAAGATACCAACATAAGGGGAATGTAGCAAAATATTTAAAGAAGAAGAAAAAAGAAGAAAGGAAATACTCATCCAAGATAAAAGATGCCAACAAACATAGGCGCTAAGCCTCGCATGTGCACATATTAGCCTAAATATGTATTTAGTGATAAACAAAGGTTCAGGAACAAGCAAGAGGTTCAAGAACAATGAAGCAAGTCATAGTGGTTGAAGCCCAAAAGTACAAAGGGGAGCTTTCAAATGATCATATAGTGGTGGAAATTGCCCTTTCTCAAAAGCATTACAAGAACACGTCAAAATAAAAGTCTATATCACCTTAACCCACAAGTGGCATGTCAGACAAACCTAAATGAAGTCTATCAAGGATGAAAAATGCTAGGATGGTAAGAGTATTAGCTAAAGAGAAGAAAAGGAAGATAGACCGAAGAGAAGCAAATAGGGAGTTTAAAGGCGAATAAAATCTTTTCAAAAGAGCTTCCCATTACTTTTTAAACAAAGCTTAGCTAGATGTATATCAAGCCTTGTAAATGCACTAGAGGAATCCTCTGGCTGCATAACCCCGAACATGCACAATAATTTTGTAAAATTGTAGCTTTTTATTAATTTCTAGAAGTGATGGTCCATTTGTCTAAAAGGAATTTAGGGCACATGTATATTAGTCATTTTGGACTCATTTATAAAGACTATTGTCATTTGATGAAGAGAGACTAGCTTGAAAAAGAGCAGCTCGTAGCTCCTTCTTCTTGGCATTTTATCTCATTCTTTGTGTGCTTATATGCATTTTTATGGCTTGTAATGTGTGTTTGGATGTGCTATCTACCCCTTCTCAATCTTTTTTCACTATTGTCATGCATAAATGAAGTGTAGGTAGTCTTAGAGTGAAGGTAGGTGATTCTTGACACCTAGTATTTTTTTCATAACTTTGTATAAAAAACTCAGAATGCTTCAAGACCATGCACACATTGAGAGCTTCAATGAACCCATGTTGATTATATTTGGACTTTGATTCAGGGAGAAAATTTTATTTTAGTGTCTATCGCTCCAATAAGTGCCATAATGCATGCTTGTGTAAAAGGTGATTGTGTGAGGTGACATCATCTTATTGTGCATAGTTTGAAATGTTATTGTGTTAGTCAAGCCACCACTTGAGTGTGCTTGTTGGATGTGTGATGGATTTCTAGAATCATTTTCATGAGCTTACAAATGTGTACAAATGGGCCTTATCCTATGAAAGGGAAGCATCTAACACCCCAATGTAGGTTTGCAAGATGGCTCTCCTTCACTAGGCCCACACACAATGATTCTCACTATTGTGAACTTTTCTCTATAATTATGCAGATAATTACAATGAGACTTCCAAGAGTTATACTAGTCCCTAAGACATATCCAACAATCTTTGAATCAAATCAAATTGGTATTTGAGATTTGAGAAGCATCCACTTCAAGACAAGCTATTTTTTTGGAACACTCTTTGCCTATGTGTGGAGATATAGGTACACAAACTTGGCAGTTTCCAATAATTCACTTAGTAGAATAACTTGAAACTTTGGCACACTTTTGAAACTATATGAGAGACCAAATGATGGTTGAATTCAATACAACTGAGTACAATGAGCGATAAAACAAGATCTTCAATCTAGTACAAATAGAACTTTGAAAGCCTAACTACACCTCTAGATATTCTGCCATATGTCTCAGAAAAACCTTTGGAAACCAACCTTGATTTATACCTAGATATGCTCCCATCTACATGGCTCTTTACCTTCTACACCTATTTCTTTCCAATGAATTTCAGGTCCTTTTTCCTTCACACGAATGACCAAGTATCATTTTTTTCAAGCTCCTTGACTTCCTCCTCCATGGATTCATTCCATTCCTTGTGCTTAATTTGCTTCTTCAAAGTAGGTAGGTCCTTCACAAGCCATAACTTGATTCATGTAGGCATAGTTTATTTCAATGAATGAATCATAATTTAAACTTTGAACAAGGTATTTCACCCAATTGTATGACATTATCTCACCATTAGGTTTTAGGAATCTCCTCTTCCTTGGTTTTGATGCTTTAGCTCTTGGACTTTATAATTTCTCCACTTCTTCATCATTTAAAGAATCTTGGTCTCCCATGAATGGTTTTCATCATTTGCTTTTTCTTTTCCTTTTGTTGCTTTGTTTACGTTAATAAGTTTCATTAATTATCCTCACTTGCCAAGTTGATGTAATACTCTTCTATGATGATGTTTTTGAAGTGGTTGGAGAACTCTCCATGCTTTGTACTTGCTCTTTGAACTTCTTCTTGGCTTCATATGCATCTCCAAATAACACATTTTTCTTTTCATACCAAGGTTGAAACTCATCAAATATTACATCCCTAGAAACCTTAATATTATTAAATTTTAGGATTATAACATCTAAATCCCTTTTGCTCTGAAGAATATCTAAGAAACATACTGAGCTATCTTCCTTCATGTCTAACTGTATCTCAATTCTTAAGGTATGTGAACATAACACACACAACCAAACACCTTAACATGTGAAAGGTAGAGTTTCTTAACACATCAAGCTTCATGGCTCCATGTGCTATTATGGTTAGATGCCTAATCATAATGTATATAGCTCTATTTTTTTCATCTTCCCAATGAGAATTAAGAACATTCATTTCTTTTAATATATCTCTAGCCACTTCTTTGATATATTCATGTGCTTTCTTTCTACTACACCATTTTGTTGCTGTGAGTACTTGCAAGTGAACTGCCTTTCAATGCCATTATCATGTAGAAAAACAAAAACTTCATTTAAAAATATATTCTCCCTCTCCACTTGATCTCAGGGTCTTTATATACTTCCCTATCTCCTTCTCCACTAGGGTTTACTTGGAGTAGTAAAACACCTCCAACTTTGCCTTCATATAGTAGATCAAAACAAACCTTGAATGCTCAATTGTAAATGTGAAAACATATATAATACCTCCAATGGATGGCTCCTTCTAGGTCCCCATACATCTATATGTATGAGATTCAACACATCATTGCTCATGTGCTATATTTTTAATGGTATTATGTCTTGTTTCCCTAACTAGAAAGCATGGCATAAATGTTGCATATTTTGAAAAGGAAGATCAGGTAGAATACTCATCAAGCCCTTCCTTTGCATGTCCTTCATCCTTTGTAATTTGATGTGGCCAATTATTTTATGCCACAAGTCAATATTTGCAATCTGTTTATTTCTGGTTGACAAGTAGAAAGTATGAGGGGTTGATGGATTTACATCCATGGTGAAGATTCTCCCTTGACTCTTTCCTCTTACAATGATCTTGTAGTCCTACTTGAACCTTGATAAGTGAACCTCACCTTGTAACCTATTTCAACCATTTGTGGATATCCCCTATCTTTACATATCCTTGAGTTGTGGATGAGTGTAAATTAGAGAAAACATCTTTATTGCAACCCCTATGGTTGCTACAACCACTCTTTATGTACCAAATAAAATCTAATATGACTCTTTCACTTGAACCAAACATCATAAACAAGTTCTCATCCTCACAATCTTTTGCCCATAAGATATTTGCTAACTCTACATTTTTATGGCAGATACTTTTCTTTGTTTAACTTCTCTATCTATGCATTATACTCAACCATAGTGATTTTTAATGCCCTCCTTCTAGCTTCTCCTCAAGTGTATGTATGCTTTAGAAGGCGTGGATGCCTTCTTTTGATAGCTTCTCCCTTGCTAACCTTTGTCTTGTAAACATAAGTAGTGTGATCAGTTTTCTTAGATACAAGTTTGTAAAGAAATATCTTAAAGAGGGGAAAAAGAGATATTATTGGCCCAATTATATCCAAAAAAATATTTACCAAAGTGAAATCACATACATATATGCATGTGTGCATAAGTACATTCATATTATGTAGGAGTTGATAGACTATTTGTGTATATATTTCTAGTAACCACCCTTCCATAATCAATCTTCCTCCATCAGCTTCGATTTCTTTTTCAAAATATTCCAACACCTCTAATAAGAGCACTTCTAATAGCACTTGCATGCGTGGGATTTTTAGTTGATATTCAAGTTAGTATTGTCCATTGATTTACATATTCCAATCGTATAGTGACCTGAGAAGAAAGATATGTGAAAAATGTTATAAAGTATCTTGAATAAGGTTGATTTCAAGATAGACTTATGATATTTTAGATTATTAGGCAAGGTATGTGAGTAGTTTAGTAGTTATAAGGTCTCACGAATGGGAAGCAGGAGGTCTTTTGGTTCAATTGTGTGTGTATTTTTAATAGACTTTTGTCATATTTTTAAAGTCCTTTCAAAGGACTTTAGGCCAGAATTTCTACCATGTTTCTACAAATTCTCCTTTATAGTTTTCATATTGAAAGATTTTACCTTTCAATCACTTGCTTTAAGGAGGTAGAAGTTACTTTATCTCAATGATTGAACTTTGTTTGATTAAATTTACTTTATTTATTCCTTTTACTCAAAGTTGAAATGATGAGAAAAGAACTCACCTTTGAATTCTTTACATTTCTTGAATAATCCTTGAGAGGTATCCTACATCTTGAACATGATTTTCAGGTTCTATTTCTTGTTTTTTGACTTGTGCTCATATCTTTACTATGAAACAGAAGAATGAGGATTGAATTAGAAGATAAAAACCACCTAACATATGATGTCCAATACTGTCATACCTACATCTGTGTGCATGAAAGATTCAATGTCCATACCACTAAATGCACATTCGACTCATACATGTAGATTATATTTATTTTAGAATTCCTTCATGTCATTGCTTTTGATTTGATCTTGGTTAAGTTCGACGAAAGAAACTTTGCACCTAGTGAATCCAATGAAATCCTTCTCAACATTTGAGATATAACATATGACTCTCCACCCAATTGGTTATCATATAGATTGCTTGATTGATGGTGACCTTTGGAGTTGATTGCAGTGCATACTAACATTCATAACCAAAATGGAGCTGCATTAAACATATTTCCTAGTTAATTGGAGTCTATACATGTTATGTGTACTATCCATTCAACTCAACTCTTATTTTACTTTTAAATCAAGTTAACCCAATGTATTTCTATAGAAAGCTCTAGAGATCTTTGACAAAACACTCTCCTCAATGATCTCATTGGGATTGAACCCAAGATTTCTTTCTCACCATCCATGAGAGCTAACCACTAGATTAATCACATACCTTGTCTAATACTCCAAAAGAATATCGTTATGTTTTCTTCGCATTAATCTTAATCAACCTACTTTATAAAAAAAAAATCTATGAGTCTTGTGCATTTTTTATACCACTTATTTACAACATTGATTTTGATTGATTGGTGGTTTTCTTTTCATTTAAATTATTAACTATTTTGATGATTGATTGATTGATTTTCTTTTCATTTAAATTAGTAACTACTTTTATGATTTTCTCTTTCAAATGAGAAAAAAATATTTCTCTATTTTAGAGTGTGCAAAAGCTTCACTTCTATTTATTCACAAGACCTCACTTGATATATATGATGTTTATCATATAATTAAATCACTTGATGCATAAATGGGATCTCATAAAACTTCATAATTACTTTTCCACCCTCATTGAAAGTGGTCAAGTTAAATTAAGGTTGATCAAAAGTAAACTACAAATTTTCTCCTACATTTAACATAGGATTTTTTAACCCATTAGGACAAAACACTCCTCCAATTGGGTAATAAATCAAGTAAACGCTAGTTGGGAGTGAACCATAGTATACACATATAAGTTAGATGTTTAAGTCAACCAAAATTCTAGTTTGACTTCTAAATCAAACTCAAATGAATAAAGAGTTTTCAAACCTTCATCGGGATAGAAATCCCACTTCCATTACTAAATTCATGCACCAATGATGTCTGAAATGGACAAGTCCTTTGAATCCACCCATTTTGCATGTTAGTTCCCATATAGCACATAGTGAAAAGAGTGAATTGGCCAAGGATGTTTCGTGATTCCCCCTTATTATTCATTCCCTACTTTGCACTCATACCACTTTATCAAGTGCAAAGATAGATGGTGTTTTGAATCATTTGGGTAAGGATCCAAACACAAAGATGAAACATGTTCTTCTAGATTAGAAAATGAGGCTCGGGGGTATGCCTACAGTTACTATATACAACTTTATTCTCAAGGAAGAAAATATTACTCAGGGGATAAGGATGGAATAGAATAAGTTTATGACTTGACTGTCCTTAGGTTGTCACTTCAAACAGATTTGAAACATATGTCATGTGCTCTCTAAATCAAGTAATCCAAGGAAAATATCTTGGGTTTAACCCCCATGGGGAGCATGGGGAGAAGGTTTTTCCCAAAGAACCTTAGATCCTTCTCACTCAAGTTAACATGTGTTAACTTGAGTCTAGAGAGAACTAACACAAGTGGCGATTACACCTACTACTAGTGTACCCTAGCGGAAGGTGCTAAAGGAGTGATGTAGATCACATCAAGCACTAGTGGACTCTACTGGAAGATGCTAAAGTGATGGTTGAGATCACACATGTAGTACTAGTGGACACGAGCTACATTTATGGTCCTCATTGATTCAAGTAACTATATATAGAGGCATAAGGTTGGGAGGAGAGTCATCTCTCTAACACGTGGCATTCCTAATACTTAGTTTGTCGCACTCTTGACCTTTTCATGACCTTTCTCTTTCATGGGAGTTTTTCATTTTCTACGTGATATATGTATTACTTCGATTACTTAACTTCCCTTTACAAAATTAGGATTCTACCTACGAACATCTTTGTTCAATAGAATTAATCTCAAACTAACAACCATTAACTCTTGGATATTTCCAAGGGATTGTACAAAATGTGTACATTGTCTCTAGCAATGTAATAATGAAACAAGAGCATACATAACCTCTTTGAATTCTTAGAAAAATCCATCTTTTGTGATGAGAAATGTTTATTTCGAATGTTGAACTTATTTGATTGATTAGACATGTAAACTTCTTTTCTGTTCCTATGGCTCAGTTTTTCTTCTTCCATAAAAAAAACATGAAAATTTACATATTTCTTTTATTAAATGTTACAAATTGTTAAGCAAAATGCACAGATGTGGATCCCTTCTCCACCTAAGACCAGGGTTTATTGCTTTGGATAAAAAAATAAAATGATTTTTTTTTTGTATGCTTTGGCCATTCACACACTCAATGAAAAACCGGACTCTGCATAAAATGATGAAATCCATCACGTTTCTAAGTAACCGTTGTCTCCTGTGTGTGATGAGCGTAGTTCGATGAGCTTGGTAAGGAGCTTGGAATCACCGAGATTGTGGCTATGGAAATTCAGAAGAAATGCTCGAAATCTAGTCTTCCTTAGCATATGCCAAGAAGAGACACTCAGGGGTTTGTTGCAACGAAAAACAGCTCAATGCTCACAGAAAACCGCATCGTGACACTCCCACTGCGAGATTTTGTATTTGAAAATTCCTCGGCGATCATCAAGGCTTCAAGAAACGAGGCTTAACGACCACGCCATGGACTCAGCTCAATCATGACTCCCGACATTTCATGGACAGTCTGAAGGTCTGGACCATATTATTCTGCTCCTTTCATGAGCATTGCCATTCGCGAAGTTCCATTGGTGCGCTGCACCGCTCAAAGCACTCTCGAAATTACACGGCCGCGCGTACAGGATGTGACTTTCTTCTTTGCGCCTGGAGGCTGGAATCGCGCAAAAGTATGCAGGGAGTGTGTGCGGATGATCAGAATTCAGATCGTATTGGCTTGCTGAGCAGGATGAAGCTTTCAAAGTCTTGAGTCCTTCTCAATCCCTGAGTGTGCGCATTCTAAGTTGATGATTAGTCTGTGTGGCTGTACAATCTTTGCACATAAAAGCCGGTTTCGCTTCTGTATTACGCACTGTTTGCAGTACTTTCTGTGCCAAGTTTGCGTGCCGGGGACTCGCGAGCATCGGAGTATGCTTCGTGTTTCAGGAACTCTTTTGTTACCTTATTTGTGCTTGCTAGCAACAGGATGCAAGAGTGCGGTCAGGAAAACATTCTTCTGCCCATGATCGACTTTAATCTCCAGCCACACTCAATTAGTGAAGGAGCAGCCTCCTCACTAACCCTAGTCTGGTCATCTCGTCGTCTTAGACTGTCGAACACAGTGCATAAATGGAGCTTGTCAAAGCACATAACATTCTACTCGCCGTTCCCTCGAGATGGCCACCGATCATGCTTGGTGTTATCATCAGCCTAATATTGTCAGCCATATTCACGTTTAATTTCTCCTCTCGCGTGACTCCTGTACCGGAGTCTATAACTTCTCCGAAGTTAGCGTCATCACAGGAATCGGCTTCTCCATCCGAACATACCAGTTTCTCAAGCCAGTTGATTATCTTGCTGATCCGAAATTTTTATTCCAAACAATCATTCTCTAGCAAAAGAGACCCGAATCTATCCAGGTCTTTGAATCTGTCTTCGCAATCTTCAATCCAATCAACACGGAGTTTCTCACAAATCACAAGCTCCCCCAACTACGCAGGAGGGACAATCTGGCATCCCGGCGATGGACGCAAAGTAGGTTCAAATGTTCTGCGTGACATTGGATCATCTCCATCTCAAGATACTTATCCGGTAGAAAAAACGGTGGGAGGCAAAGCGTTAACCGACAGCAACACATCTACGGTTACGGCATCACAGTCTGATAGCACGTCTCATTCTATTGACGAATCTAGTATAGCGGACCAAGCTGTGGCATCGAAACCTCGAAGCGGTGGAGCAATATCCAATCTAACATGGAATACTACTAATGATCATTTGATTGATCGTTCAATAAAAGGCATGAAACCAGACCTGAAGAGGCCGGTGAACAGTATCCAACATATGGTCGAGCAGTTTCCCACAGCGTTATCTTCAACAAGAACAGAAATGAATTCTGATTACTGTGATATATCGAAAGGAAAATGGGTGGAAGATGATTCCGGTCCACTATACCCCCCCGGAACATGTCCTTTTGTGGATGAGTCTTTCAATTGCTATGGAAATGGTAGGCCAGACTCACGCTATAGCAGGTGGAGGTGGGCTCCCATGGACTGCAATATTCCAAGGTTTGCTCATTCTCTACGCGCTTCCCTATATGAAATTGAAAATTATGTGATGATTTTTAATTCTGTAGCCGAGTCTCTCAAATGTATCTTTTGTGGAGTTCTACAGATTCAATGGTACATTTTTTCTTGAACGATTGAGAGGAAAACGTCTGGTCTTCGTTGGCGATTCTCTCAATAGAAACCAATGGGAATCCATGTTGTGCATGCTCAGGGAATGGCTGCCGGACAAGAAACGCATTCAACAGATCAATGGGGGTCGTATATCCAAGTTGCCGGGCGCCTATGTCTTTAAATTTCTGGCAAGTCTGCACGTAGTTTTTCATTCTCCATCTATAGCATAACATGGATGTCCACGTACATTGATCAAATATGCATGACACTGTCAAGCTGCAAATATGATATGTCATTCGGCATAATCGGCTCCTCTTCGTCAAACCATTGCATTTTATCAAGGTGGTCATTTTAACAAGCTACTGTCATAAACAGTACATGAGTTAAGCTGCATGATGTCTCGCAACAAATCATATAACACTTTCTTACTTGCTTTTTACAATTGGTCTAGGACTATGATTGCAAAGTAGAATTCTATACGTCCCATTATCTTGTTGACATTGAAGGGGAGGACGATTCCAACTTCATCGTGAAATTAGACAAAATGGACAAGTCAGAGAGACGATGGAGGAAAGCGAGCATCTTGGTGTTTAATACAGGACATTGGTGGACTGCTGACAAGATAGGAGAAGGGTATTGTTTGCATGCTTTACATCTTTATGTTGTCATATCCCGTGATTTTAAGCTCACATAAAATTTTTGTTCAACTCAGGGATGACCGGTTTCAAGAGGGCGCTGTTGTTCACGAGAAGATGAATATCTCAATCGCATTTCATAAGGCATTATCTAGATGGTCTAAATGGGTGGATACTTACGTGAAACCGAATGAGACCACTGTTTTTTTTCGTGGATACTCTCCTGTACACTACACGTAAGTAATACTGGCCTTCCCTATTTTTACTTTCGTATACATGCACACTTCTTTGTCATTGGTGATCACGGTTTATATGCGAAAAACTATGCGGGGACATGTGATTGTGACTGAATTGCAGATCATGTGAATTGGAAAACACAGATTTCAGATCCTTAAGTAGTCTTGCCTGTCCTCCTGTATCGTGTTTCCGAGTGAATTCTATCTCTACATAATAATCTAAACCTGATCCAGGATCCCTTTGGAGATGTTTACTGCCCTTAATACAGGACCTTTGTTTTCCGAGTCATGATTTCAAAGTCTTATGTCTGATATCCTACGACCCTTAGGCATTCGTTTCATGCTCTATTCGTTTTATTTCGTAAATCAGGAAAATTCTGAAGTATGGTCATGACTATGTGCGATATGTAACAGAGGTGGACAGTGGAATTCCGGTGGGCAATGCCAGAATGAAACAGAACCTATTTATGACCAGTCATTCCTGAAACCCTATCCAAAGGAGATGCAGGTTCTAGATGAGATTTTGCAAGGGATGAAGGTGCCAGTTCAAGTGCTCAATATAACGAGGCTTTCGGACTTCAGAAAGGATGGACATCCTGCAATATATGGGCATTCATCTAATCATTTCATCTCGCATCAAGATTGCAGTCATTGGTGCTTGCCTGGTGTGCCAGATATTTGGAACGAGATTCTGTACTCAGCTCTGCTCAGTAAATCTATACAAAGAAGTACTTGATTAAGAGGCCTTCAAGGCTGTTGAATATGGCGATGACAGTTACACATTGTGCGAGCCACATTGGTGCACCAGATGCGTCACGCGTTGCTGCTGGTCTCAGCATCTCTAACAACAGTATCCCGTATAGGCTATTCCCCTTACGAACTAGTCGAGAATCGGTTCTACAAGGGCACGTCCTTCGGTTCCTCACAGTGAGATACATTTACATTTGAAACATTGAATCATTCAAGATTGAAAGCATGCAAACATTGAATCATTCAAGACTGAAGAAAAGGGATGATCGGAATTCCCAAACGCATGTAGACGCAATTCTATTGATTCACATTGTCGGTCAGTTTGCTTTATGAACTCTGCGATATACGAGATGGTGAAGACAAAACTTTCTGAAACATGCCTTTTTGCGGGTCACTTGTTGCAATGCAATTTTGTACAAGCATCTCTGTTTTAGGCGTTGCAACAAAGAAAGAAGATTTCAATGTAACCAGGGTGAAGCATATGCATGCTTGGATGTGATGTTAACAAAGTGCACTTTGGGCATAGATCGGATATATTCTCTCTCTCTCTCTCTCTCTCTCTCTCTCTCTCTCTGTTACGCGCAAACATACAAGCACATCAACACTCAGGAGAATGAGTAGGTGTCAATAACCTCACGAATAAGATGAACTTCACTCACGAATGCTTCCTACTGTGAAGGTCACGAAGGCTTCCTACTGTGTAGCTCAAGTAGATTAGGAATAAGATGAACTTCACTCACGAGTGCTTCCCACTGTGTAGCTCTTAGGCTATCTTCGCTGATTAGGAAAAACTTGATAGCATTCAGTAATACAAAGGGCTTTGACTAAACGTAAGTTCACATTTGTACAATCAACAAAAAGGATGGTCTTGAAACAGCCAGGTTAAACTATGTTTGGGATAATGTATGCTTAGAAGGAATACAAGTAGAGATGTGCCGCAATGAAATGCAGGTGCTGTGAGTTCAATCTTGGTGGTAAAATTGTTGATTGAAAAAGAAATCCACGTCAATCCAACACGAAGTTCATTTGCCAAAACGCGAATTGGAAAAATCGCAACGGGTAATATAAAAGGATTCTCAAATTATTTATTATTACTTTTTTAAAACGAAGTTCGGCCGAAGCCTAATCTCCCTTGCGTTTCAAATTTTTTTATTTTAACAACGATGAAAAGTTTTTTTTTTTTTTTTTTTTTTTTTTTAAGAATACAATGTATTGAAAACACACTCACACACCCAATCTAGTAAGGTAGAGGCACTCATCTCTGAGGAATTCATAGATACGTGTCCAGCCAAAGCTTCAACTCAGAACTTCCTTCGAGAGACTCAAGGCATCAAATAATTTCACTAGGGGGGCTTGGACTTGGACAAGACAAAAAGTTTTTAGTAAATGAGGTTCTTGCCTCTTCAAAAGACTTACAGGGAGAGAGGACAGAGCTTGAGAGAGACATCGGTGATCGGATGTCTTGGGCTTGGATCAGATTCTCTTATGCAAGATCTGCCACATGAGAACAAACTTTTTGATCTCAATTAGGGGGTGCCAAATAGACATGAACTTTAGTTCCCATCGAAGTTTGGTCCAAGAAAGGCACCACCTCTTGTTGAGCATGTGATGAACATCTAAGTTCTCTTTGAAGTTGGGTATTCTGGATATTCTCTTACCATGCTCCATTTGAGGCCCTCAAGGCAAGGAAGATCCTGTCCGGAGAGAAGGCGAGAAGTTGAGCGGTCCCATGCCAAACATCTCCCTTGAAGAAGAGTCCATTCCTCGCGGGTAACTCTATGTCTCGAGTCTAAGTCTTCGAACCTAATCCACTGGTTGGTCTCTTGTTTCCAGAGTTGTTTCCACTGTTTGAACCCCTTGTTCCATAACCGCTTTGCAGTTTGGAGGTTCCAAGGCTCCACTCCTCTAATGCCACTGATCGGGAACCAGATAGAGTCATTTTGTCTTATCCTAGCCGCCCACTTCCACTCATCACTGATTCTGATGAATTGTTTGGCCTTGTTCCAACTCTTCAATAAAGAACACACGAGGCTAGAGCCTTTAAGGGACACCGGAAGGGGGGAGAACAAAAGCGTGAGAGACCCTAAGTCCTTTCAGCCAGGATGGCCAACAAAGGTAAGGTCTTTCAAGTTTCTGAATATCAATTTAGCCCAAGAGGACTCACTATTGCTCTAGGCCTTGATAAGCCACTTAACTACCAGCTTGTCAGCCAAACCCACGATATCCAAAATACCCAGGCCCCCTGAGTCTTTCGAGCTAGTGCACATTTCCCAATTGATTTTGGGGATCCCCCTCCTGTTGGGGTCCCCAGTCCAGAGGAAGTTTCTGCAGATTCTTTCCACTTTGGCCAACTCTTTCTCCTTCGGCCTCCAACACGAGATAAAGTAAATAGTCGTTGAAAGCGAAAATGTGTTAACAACCATAGCACGCCCTGCCAAGTTGACTTGCATACCTTTCCAATGATTTAGTTTGCTATCCAACTTGGCCATCACCCAATTCCATCGTTGGTCCATTGTGATGTCGAAGCCCATCGGGATGCCGAGGACACAAAAAACTTGACCTGTGGGGATAACTTGACACCCTTGATCTAACAGCAATTGGGGTGGGGGTCCGCAGATTGCTCTGAAAGCAGTTTTAGCATGGTTGATTTTTGAGCCTGATGCCACACAAAAGGTGTCAAGGCAACTCCAGAACACCTCAATGCTGTTCATATCGTTATGCACAAAGGCATTCGTATCATCGGCAAAGAGTCTAGCAATCATTTGGCCATGATTTAGAGGTAGGGAAAGACCCATGAGATTTCTAGAGTCGATGTGATGCTTTAATAGGCGACTGAGGCCATTCGAGGCAATAGCGAAGAGTAGAGGAGCCAAAGGGCAGCCTTGCCTGATAGATCCTTTTAAACGTATGGGCTCAGAGAGCTTACCATTGATATTTATTCTAGTTGAAACGTTTCCGAGAAGAGTAGAAACCATTTTCGTGAACTTTTGGCTGCATCCAAGGTCTTTCAGAGATTGGAGAATAAAGTCCCATTCCAATCTGTCGTATGCTTTGTCGAAGTCGATCTTAATGAATACCAGTTCTTGTGCAGTCTCCTCAGCGAATGTAAGGCCTTCCCAAATGTCGACAATTGCTTCAAGTATAGATCTACCTTTGACGAAACCTTTTTGGTCCTCACAAAGCCATGACTTTAAATGACAAGAGATTCTGTTGGCAATAACTTTGGCAATTATCTTGCATCCAATTTGGAGCATGGTAATCGGCCGCCAGTTTTCAATTTTGTTCTTATCTCCCCTTTTGTGAATTAACTTGATGACGCCATTATTAAGACACTCAAGAAGGGCACCGAAGGACAGAGCCTCGAGCCACACCAAACATAGTAGGTTGGCCAGCACATGCTTGAAGGACTTGAAAAACTCATTGGTGAGGCCATCAGGACCTGGACTTTTTCCATTGGGAAGAGCATCAATAACCTCGATAATTTCGTTCTCAGAAATGTTAGCTTCCAGAAGAGAACTCATGTTCTGAGGGATTCTAGAATGAGCTACCCTTGAGATGGTAGCCATGCAGTCCCGCCTGTGCGGGAGAGAGGAGTCGAGACCCCTAGGAGATGGGTAAAGTGCTCGACGATGATAGATCTATTCTCGACTTCCATTCTACATTCGATCCCGTTGTTATCAACCAAGAAGGGGATGGATTCCCTAACTTGTTTTTTTTTGAGGATGTTACACATCTCTTTCGATGATTTGTCGGCCTTCCCCGCCCACCAGTCTTTGAAGAATATGTGAAGATTTTTCCTATGAATCTCCTCCTCTAATCTTAGTCTTCCCCTGATTTTCAGAAGACCTTGCTGGCATTGCAAGTTACCTTTGTTCACTTCTTCTTCAAGTCGTGAGAGTCTCTGGTATACCTTTTCTCTTCTTTTTTTCCAGATATCTCTTATGGCCTTATGAGTCCTGATCAGAATTTGTCGAGTCCTTTCCACTATGCTTCTCCAGCACTTAGCCGGTTCATTACAGAAGGCAAAGGCCTCCGCCCAAACAGCGGAAATTTCTTGGTGGACAGAGGGGATGGAAAAAGACGTCAGACAAGCGTGGAACCAAGGAGCTTTCCGGAGTGTGGAAATTGGTTTGAAAGAAAGAGTAATCGGGTAGTGGTCCGAGATAGTCAGGTCCATGTGTTGGGAAATCGAAGGAATACCCCTCTGGAGGATGGTGTTTTGGTCGATGTAGCATCTATCAAGTCTTGCTTTCCTCAGAGAGTCCCCCAGTTGGAGGTTAGACCATGAGAACCCCTTCATATCTTTTACCTCGACCAAGTCGAGATGAAGCTTGATTTTGTCCCATATCTCTTTCTCCTGACCGTCAATAATTTTTCCCTTGTTATTCCAGCGGTCCTCAGGAAATTCAACCATGTTGAAGTCCCCACAGAGCAAAACCTTGTGTGAGAAGGAGTCGAGGGCAGTCCAAGTGTCGATTCTATCCGTCTCACCATTAGGGGCATAAAGTGAGACCACGGTGAACTGGTTAGGGAGCCCGAAAGAGGCAAATTTAATCTCATTATATTTTTATTTAGTGCATGATCTACGGATTTGTATTCTGGATAAGACAAAATGACTCTATCTGGTTCTCGAATCAGTGGCATAAAGGAGCGGCATAAGGGAGGTGGAGTCTTGGAACCTCCAAACTGCTAAGCGGCTATGGAACAAGGGATTCAAACTGTGGAAAAAGCTCTGGAAACAAGAGACCGGCTAATGGATCAGGTTTGAAGACTTCGACCCAAGACATAGAATTTCCCTTGAAGAATGGACTCTTCTCCAAAGCAGGTGTTTAGCGTGGGACCACCCAACTACCTGCCTTCTCTGCGGACAGGATCTTCCTTGCTTAGAGGGCCTCAAATGGAGCAATGTTAAGAAACTATCCAGACTTCCCAACCTCAAAGAAAACTTAGATGGTCATCACACTCTTAACAAGGTGTGGTGCCTTTCTTGGACCAAACTTCGATGGGAACTTAAGTTCATGTCTATTTGGTACCCCCTTATTGAGATCAAGAAGTCCGTTCTCATGTGGCAAATCTTGCATAAGGGTATTTGGTACAACGCAAGGGCCAACAAAATTTGTGGTGTGCCTCTGTGGTGCAAGCGGTGCCTTCGATGCATTTAAGACCTTGTTCACCTCTTCTTTGATTGCCCCAAGTCCTGTGTTATCTGGCATCATGTGACACGGATTTTGCATCTCTCGAACCAAATCAATTGGCAACAGGCGCTGTTGGGTGAGGCAGTTGGCTGCTCATCAAGGTTGTGGAATGCCATCAGAGGCGAGACTCTTTGGAAGATTTGGAGGCAGCGATGTGCTGTCAACTTTGGCCAAACCCCAAAGGAATGTTTGATTGAGAAATCCTTGTTTCTTCTAGGTAAAAGAATCTCCCGAGTTAAGAGATCTCCACCATTTAGGCACCACTGTATTTATCTCTTCGTAGATAACAAGCTGAAACCCAAATGGGTCCCGCATGAGGGAGATGATAGTTTTGTACACCTCATTTGTAATACCCTCTAGCTTACCAAACTTGTCCCCTGTTTTGTGGGATTTGGAGGGTCCTATGGGCACTAGTCCCATTCACGTGTAACTTTTCTTCTTTATTTTAATTAAAGTCCGGGAGAATAGGCCATGTTAAAGTGTTTTTGGTAAAGTGTTCCCCTTCAAGCACCACAGAATCGTTGTAGAAAACAATAAGCTGAAAAGTAAGTACCACAGGAGGACCAAAAGCTCTCTGATCCTCCCTCCTGTATCTCTTTCCCTTTTCCTTTTGTTACATCTACAGCGCTTTTGTTAAACAAGATTTGATCCGGAGGACGTTCTTCATATTTTGAAAGCACAGCTCATGTACTAGTTTGGCTAAGAGCCTCAACTTGGGTCCTTACAGCGACACGTCTCGACAGCCACACCTGTACGAATGAGTAGCAGAAAGATCGTGCTGCACAGATGTCCGCAGATCGGCGCTTGTTGATCAGAGTTTTGAAAGGCATGCGCGTATCAAAGATTCTGTCCTGAGCTTGAAAGACATACGCCTATCACGTGCGGTGCACATAATAGCCCCTTGGAAGTTAGAACGTAGGACTGTTAGGAGTCGGCAGGCAAATTTCAAAAGATACAGACTTTCGTTCACGACCACGCCATACAGACCATGGAGCAACGATCATGTACGTAACCAATCCCAGGGAATGGTTTTTTTCTCCTTTTTTTCTTTCAACAAAATGAAAGGAAACATAGAACATAATTAAAGAGATGAAAGAAGGTTACTAAGCCTTTCTTGATGAAAGAGAGAGACTAAAGAAGGTTTTATGGATCCCTTTTCATGAGGGATCGATAAAACCTTTTGAGTTTGTCTACTTAGATCAATAGAACTTTTCTGTGTTTGAAAAACAACAAAAAGATGGACAAGATCTCGATCCAAAAGGACCAAAATAAGAAAAAATGATGGTTGTCTTCTTCAACATTAGAGGACACATGAATCCCTCCAAAGTAACCACTATTGGTCAATGGCTTCTAATAGTTGGATTGCCACTCATCACGCATGGCGTAATCATGGCACTGTCATTGGTTTCAAGGTCTTTCGTTCCTCATCTCATTTCGTAACCTAAGTGGACCCACAATATAGATGAATTGCTACTTCCTTTGGTGGATCACTATCCTTCTACATGTCTTTGGTGTATGACTCGAATCAAGATCTAAGGACAATCAATATATGTCAATCTTTGGACTTCTTGCCCTTGAATATCATTCTGTGCGGTGATTTTTACATGGTGGAAGTTCCGTTTATTAGGTAGGAGAAAAGAGACTAAAGTCCCTAGCACTTTGTCACCAACCTCTTTCTTATCAAATTCATCATGATCCAAAATTCCACCATGTATCTTTAACACAATGTGACCAAACTCTCTGGATGAAAGAAACCTTGCTATCGAGCCTCCTATTTCACGGGCTTCAATGTCATATCGTGTGAAAAATAAATATGATGTGACTCCACTCATGCCCCAAACCATGTAAGAATTTGTCCATTACTTTCTATGCACCTTCCGTATTTCATGGAGCCTGCTTAAGCTCTGCCCTAGATGTACTCTTCTTCGAGTGCTCTACTTGATCATGTACTGAATGAAATTACAATGGACCACTATAACCTGTGAATCTATTCATTCAATGAAATTCTATACTTTTCTCTTTTCTCCCTACTTGTAGAATGTTATGTTTACTTCAACAAGAAACTTAGATTGGTCTCTCCCTTTCATTCTTTCTCTGTGTGATCCTCATGGCATTGTGCTACACTTTACCCTCAAATCTCGGCCTTATTATGTTACCATTAATGTCCATGTGAAAGGCCAAATGGACGTCAAACACTTTTGTATAGGTTCTTTAATAAAACATGTAGTGGTGTGGTTAGTCATAGACTATAAGCTTGATTGCATTTTTATGACCTAAGAAATTTGTGTTCATGGTCTCTATACTCAGTGTTTCCTATGTATTTTGCAACCTTTAAGTGAAGTACTGTGTGTGGCATTTGGAACTTGGCTTTCTACTTTGAGGGTATGCTCATGGGTCTCTCTAGAAGGAGAGTTCACTATCATGCATCACCATTGAAATACTTCACTAGTATTAATGAATTTCGATGCAAAAGCTTCGGTTTTTTTTATGGGAGCAAAGTGAGGACCCACATGCCCACCCAAGGCTTTCTCCAAGGCTTACGACTGAGGCGACGACCAAGGAATAGACCTTGGCATACCTCAATAATCTTAGACAAAAGATGAAACATAAGTCAAAGAAATGCAATTTTCTTGGATATGGTCGAGAAGGAAAATTTAGATATGACTTATGGATCCTGAAACACAATTAGTGATCAGAAGTAGTGATGTCATTTTCAATGAGTCTAAGATGCATAAACAACCCATTAAGGAGGTTGAGGTGAGAAGAGTGGTGTTTGAGGATACTAGTCCTCCAGTTAGTATGTAGAAAAATGCTACACTAGGGATGCTCAAGAGAATGTCCGATCATATGAGCCTGCTAATGTTCCTAATCAACAAACATTGAGATACTCTACACATGTCTCACATCCACCTGATAGATATGTTCCAGGTTTGGATTTCATTATGCTTACAGATGTTGGAGAGCCTTCTTGCTACAAAGAGTCTATGCAAACAAAGGATCATGCCAAGTGGGAGTGTGCCATGAAGAGTTAGTTGGACTCTATTCACAAAAATGGTACTTGGGATTTAGTACCTTTTCCAAAGGGAAGGAAAAATTTACCATGTAAATAGGTATATAAGTTGAAATTCACATTAGATAGTGCTTCTCCAAAGTATAAAGCACGAATTGTTGTAAAGGGTTTTAAGCAACAACATGGTGTTGATTTCGAGGAAATCTTCTCTCTAGTGGTCAAGATGACTACCTTGCACATGCTGGTTGGATTCGTTCCAATGGAGGACTTAGAGATAGTCCAAATAAATGTGAAAATTACTTTCTTGCATGGAGCTCTTATAGATGAGATCTATATGGAACAATCAGAGGGTTATGCAGCTCTTGGCAAAGAAAGTCTAGTTTGTAAGCTCAAGAAGAGCTTATATGGACTTACACAGTTCCATAGACAATGGTACCAAAATTTTGATGCTTTTATGAAGTTACAAGGCTATTCTCGAAGCAATGAGGATCATTGTCTCTACACAAAGAGATGCCCAAATGGAAGCTTGATATGCTTGATACTTTATGTTGATGATATGTTGATCACTGGGAAGTCCTCTTATGACTTGTCAATTCTAGAAAAAGAAGTTGAGTCAAACATTTGGTATGAAGGATTTGGAGGATGCCAAACATATTCTTGGCATGCACATTACTCATGATAGGAGTAAAAGATGCATATAATTTTCTCAAAGTGAGTACATATCCAAAGTACTTCATATGTTCAATATGCAAGGCGAAAAGCATTGAGTACACCTTTACCCACATATGTGAAATTGAGCAAGGATGATTGCCCCGAATCAGATGAGGAAAATGAGTTCATGACCAAGTTTCCTTATCAGTCTGTTGTTGGTAGTCTCATGCATGCTATGGTAGCTACGAGTCTAGACATTGCATTTGTAGTGGGAGTTGTGAGCAGATATATTTCTAAACTTGGCAAGAAGCATTGGGAAGCGGTCAAGATGATTTTGAGATATGTGAGTAGCACTAAGGATAGATGTATATGCTTGCATATAGGGAAATCATCCATTATTGGTTAGAGAGATTCTAATTTTGCTAGTTGTGTACACAATCATAAGTCTACATCAGGGTACATTTTTCATTTTATTGGAGGTGCTATCTCTTGGAGATCTCATCTTCAAGATGTACAATTGTTTCCAGCATAGAAGCAAAGTATGTTGCAACAAGTGAGGCATGTAAGGAAGCATTGTGGATTTCTCATCTTGCTTGTGACATGGGTCTACCTTAGCATGTACCTTGTTTGCTTAGTCATAGTAAGAGTGCCATTGCTTTGGCTAAGAATCCGGTCTATCATGCAAAGACCAAGCACATTGAGGTGAGGTATCACTTCAATAGAGACTGCTTAGCCACTGGGCATATTATTCTTGAGAAGTTTTATACTCAAGATAATGCTATAGATGCTTTGACTAAAGCTCTACCACAGGATAGCTTTCAACACTGTTGTCACTTGATGGGGGTTACTTGATCCATGATCTTACATAGTTACTTGTATTTTGTGTAACATGCCCATTATGTGGGAGTTGTAGTTTGTATACTTACACTCAAGCATTATTTATCATTCTTTATTTCTATCCCATAGACACTTCGACCGTAGTGGCCTTCAGTGGGATATTTTTATCGTTAGTGTCCACGTGAAGGGCAAATGGCCATCAAACATTGTTGTGCATGTTCTTTAATAAAACATATAGTGGCCTGGTCAGACATATATTGTAAGTTCAACTGCATCCTTATGACCTAAGAAATTTATGTTCGTGGTCTATGTACTATGTGTTTGCTACATATTCTGCGGCCTTTATGTGGAGTACTATGTGTGGCATTTGGAACTCGGCTTTCTACTTTGAGGGTACCATTGTGGAGCTTTCGAGGAAGAGAGTCCCCTGTCATGTCTCCCCGTTGAAATACTTCATGTTATGAAAAAGTTCAAGAATCTGCTATGGTAAGTCTTTGCTTACTCCATTCATTTGTGCATGCATGACCACTAAAACCTTCACACCTTAGATATATTTCTAGAGAAGCTCGGGTTTATCAAACAAAGCACAACCCACATAGATGGAGTAACTTCTATCAAAGTTTATTAAGGTCCCTGTAATTAGTCTTAAAATATGTTTAGAAAATCTAAATCCCACATTTACTTAATTTCCTACATAGCCAATGCGAGATTTCAAAGTCTTGCTCTGCCCCTTTGCTATATGATTATCCTCTCTTTCCACGACCTGAGCTAATGTTGAAAGAATAGGCTTTCCTACACCCTTCAACAAATCTTGCACAATCTCCCATGGCATACATGTCCTCAAATCTAGGAATAGAAATAAATGTTTTGGCCCATTTCTTTGTTATGCACAATCCATTTTGCTAGTTTACAATGCAAGACTAGTAGCTAGATCTCAACCCCCAAATATCCTTTGGATTCCTTCCTTTATAATAGATCAAGAAAGCAATATATCTATCCTTAGAGGCCATGCATCATAGATGTGTGTACACACATCACTTGTGCAATCAGAGTCTTGAATGAAACAAGTACACAAGGGTTTTATAAGAAGAACCACTATAATTCCACGTGGGGATCATTCTTTGGATCTCCCAACGGCATTGATTATGAGGAGACGTTCTCTCTTGTGGCAAAGAAGCCTATAATATGAGTGCGAATGAGTATTTTAGCTTCCAAGAATAGGAAGAGATATTTAATGGATGTGGCATTTCTCAATGGATGGATCTCAAAGAGGTATACATGGCTCAAATCCTTGGGTTCAAAGACTCACATTATTATGAACATTTGTGTAGATTAAGAAGAGCCTTATATGGGCTAAAACAATCTCTAAGAGCTTGGAATCATAGGCTTTGAAGTGACCAAAGCAGATCCTTCCATATTCATCAAGAGATCATATGGAGGAGGCATATAACTTTGTGTATATATGGATGAAATTATAGTTATACTTAATGATGTTGAATGTATAAGGAAAATTAAGCATCAAATGAAGGAGGAGTTCAAGATCAGTGACTTAGGGAAGCTCACTTACTTCCTCAGATTTGAGGTAGGGTAGAATGAGAATCGTATGTACCTTACTTAGAAGAAGTGTATCAATGATATGTTAGAAAAGTTCAAAATGGAGAATGGTAAGGTTGCACGTACACCTATGGAAGTAAATCAAAGCTAAGTGCTCATGAAGGTGAGGTAATTGAAGATGTGACAAGCTATGAAAGATTGTTGGGAAGCCTCAACTATGCTACTCTCACTAGAGTAGATATAAGTTATACTGTAAGTGCCTTAAGCTAGTTCATGCATACACCTCGGAAGCCACACATGGAAGTAACCAAAAGGAATTTCAAATACCTCAAAAGGAAAATGAATGAAGTAGTATTCTATTCATATACTTTTAGTGTAGACATTAATATATTGTTTCATGGAGATTGAGTAGGATAAAGAGATGATAGGAGAAGTAAGTTTGGTTATCTATCATTTTTAGGTTCAAAGCTCATCTATTGGTTTTCAAAGAAGTAAGATACTATTTCTCTCTCATCTATAGAGGTTGAATATAGAGGATTTGTCAATGCAACTCAGGAAGCAATGTGGATTAATACACTAAACTCAAATCTGGGAGTGAAGTCATCTAATCTTCACATGTTTGGTGATAACATAAGTTCTTTGCATCTTGCAGCTAATCCCATTTATCATGATAGGACCAAACACATGGAGTTCCATTATTATTATTATGTTGGAGAAAATCTTACGAGCAAAGAAATGAATCTCTCATATGTATCTACTTAGAAACAATGTGTAGACATGATGACAAATGCTTATGGAGTGAAGCTCAGCAAGTTCAAATCTATGATTGGACTTCAAGAAGTCACAAAGGATTAAGGACTCAAGCATCTTAGGCTTGAGGGGAGTTTTTGTTGCATATGGAAAGCCTAAGTGCTTGTTCATAAATATTAGACTTCATTGAACCTTGACCTTAAGTTAGATGTATACACATACATATCTAATTATTTCTAAGGTTAAAATAGGATTTCACTTTATCCAAATGTATAAGGATAGCTTATGATAGAATCTCGTGGATGTATTGAGAGCCAATACCAACGACTTCATTTGACATCATAATTCATATGCTCTCATAAAAGTATGGAAGAATATTGATCTATCGAATGCTCACTTTTTAAATGTGTACTTGTACATTGTCTATTTAGTCATAGGATATCATCAATGTATCACTCATTATTAAGTGTACATTGTGCTTAACACAAAGCTCTTGGATTCCTCCAACACCTCTATGTATCATACTTTATGTAGTAGTAGATTTACATCAACTTTGATAATCATTTCTACTCATTGTTCATAGTTGCAATATATTCACGAATTCTACTAATTGCAACATGAAGATAAAAATCTTGTAAGTGTGCCTACAAAATAGTTTAGTCATTGGAATCATGTGCACTAAGATATGTTTATGTCTATGTGATTGTGTCCTTGCATCATTATCTTTCTAAAATGTCGAGATCACTGGTTGACTTCTTATGTATCTAGCTGAGAGTATAATCACTCTAAATTCATAAAATACCTTTTGCTAGCTCACCCACCTCTCCATTTTAATATGTAAAAATGGATTTGGGTCAATTTCTATCAAGTTGTGAGCTTTAAGTAATTTTTTGAGTGCCTTCTTCCATAAATAGAAGGTTTTCTTTATAGGGCATGATTCAAGAGTTATTTGTTTCGAAATAAAATTTTAAGATCGATTCTCTCGGGTACTATAAAAATATTATTGCATATATTGCAAGCTTAATAATTCTACTAGAGAGTCTAAGTGAAAAATAAGTTGATATAGAGCAGGTTTTCTCCAAAACCATCTCATCTCTACAGACTTCCATCACTCATAAAAATCATATGCTCTCACTAAAACTTCAATAGAATAGTTAGAATAAGATTCATATCTTTCAACACATCATTGAGTAGTGTCCATTGGTTCTAACTTAGCTACATATGTGTTGAGATTTATAGTGGTCAAATTTTCATATAACATTTTCATCTGACCCCGTTCTAAAGGACACCCCATTCTAAAGTTGCACAATCTCTTATCTATATCAAACACTAATCTCTTCTCCTTAGTATCCTTTAGATCTTCACATGCATAGGAGAAGTGTTCTTTCTTCTAGTACCTTATCGCTCATTCTAACCAACATTTCTCTAGTAAACTAGTTGAACTGGTGGTATAAGGATTTGTTGCATTATGGTTGCACATGTGGGGCTACTTGTGGCATCATTATTGGTTGAGGAGCACCTTGCATGGGATTCACTTGGCTAATATTAGGTTGACTTGTTCTAGGATCTTTGAAACCCATGGAGCACACCTTGTTATGAAGCTTGGCCATCTCTTTTTATAGAGAAGCTTGCATGGTCATCACATTCTCCATTTGTTTACTCAACATTTACATTTGAAGTTATAAAGGAGTCCTCAATCTTCATGTCTTATAATCTAGCAGGTATTTTCTAGTCTATAAGATTTGACATATTCTTCAATCCTTCTTTGAATTTCAGTCCTATCTTCAGGACTTAGGATATTTAGGAAATTTATTACAAGATCAAGATTTAAAGCATCTCTTTTCGCTTGACATATTGCGAAAACCATCTTCTAAATTCGTTAAGAAAATAAATAGGTGAAACACTCAGTTTCGAGGAAGGAACCCATCCTAAAAATCCATCCTGATTATGTTGAGTAAACTCTTTTAAATAGAATACCTTGTGCACCTCTTTCATAAAGTCATCCTAGACTTTACTTGAATGTTCATGAATAGCATCTACAATCAGTCCTAACACTACATGCTCAAAATATTGAGTGAGATATCTTTAGATAATCCTTGGGATCTTCGAAAGCATCCAAGAAGTTTATTACATTCATAGTAATAAATTTTCCTCTCTCTTGAAACTGCTTGCACCACATGTACACCTGGTTTCTTTCTCATTAGGATCTTGAAGGCTTCCTCCGACTCCCTCATCTAGTTGGCTCTAGTATGTAATCGCATATCTAGGGTGATAGGTTCAAGAATTTGTGTGTGCTCAGAGGAAATCTTGGAGAAGAGTTCACTAACATGCTCAACTAGAGAATAAGATTAATTTCTTGCTTTCTAATGCCTCTTTCCTTTTAAGTCCATTTCTATGATTTTTTCTAAGTTCTTGTATTTCACCTTAGGGTTTAAATGATCTTGTTTTAATGCTACTTTTGTATTAGAATTAGATCTTAATTTCTAATGTTCATTGAAATTCCTTTCACGTTCTAATGATTGCCATTCAGATCTTTTTTTTTATTCTTTTCAAGTCTTGATTTTCATAAGTTCAAATGTTCTCCTTTCAATTTAGATGTATTTCTATTTAATGTTTCTCGATTTTTAGGTTTTTGTTCTTTTTATGTTTCAAAACGTTTTGAGTAATTATGAAAAGCAACAAAGTTCTATTTATAGTAATTGTTGAAAAGTAAAAACAATTCTCTTTCTTTACGTAATGGAAAGTGGAATGCTCATACATTAACCAAAAAAGTTCCTATTTCCAGTGAGGGCAATGCAAAAATTGAAGAATGGTTACCTACAGTTGGCTTAGAGAAGAGGTTGAATAAAGTGTGTAGAGAAAAGCCTTTACATTTACAATCAAATATGAATTCTAAATACAATTGAATACTATATGTGATATATCTATGTATGTATGTATATATCTATCTATCTATGTATCTATTTATTGATCTATCTATCTATCTATCTATCTATCTATCTATTGTTAGACATCAAAATGGACTGACCTACTTTTGTAATTTATATTTGTAATAGGAGAAGGGTTTATTTTTTGAGATATGAAGAGTTATCTCTGAAAATGTGGTGTTTCATATGTCTCAAAGTATGGAGCGGTGTAAAGGAGCGAAGATGATGAGAAAGAGAACAGTCTGGTGTAATGTGTCTATGCGGAACAAATAGTCTGGAATAGGAACAAAGGGAATCTATCTTGCGGAACTATGAAAGAATGCAGAAGTTTCTGTAATGTTGTATTAAGTTTGAAGATTAAAAACAGAGTTCGATATGTAATGTTTACGATGAATAATGAGTCGTAACAAATGAGAACTATGTCATAAAAAGGGAACTCCCCTATCAAAACTCAAGAAAATTACATCTTACGTTTGAAAACTCTTTACATCAGTATACATGCACTTCAAAAATCAAGTGAAAACATGCGAATTTTTGACATTTTTTATCATTTTTTGAAAATTTAGGAGGCCGAAATATGCCCCAAATTTGGATCTATTTAACATTGATATCTCTAGAATCTATATGAGAAATATAAAAATGATAAAATATCTTATACAAAAAATAAAGTTAAACGTGTGTTGGATAGATGATCTTTGATAGTGATTCAAAAACGTAATAGAACATGGTTTCATTATGTGATGTGCTTTCAAGCTGTTGTATAACCACCAAAAAATTCATATATCTTCAAATTAATTCACAAATTTCTTGATCTATGTCTACACCCCCATCATTCGATGCAACTGATTTATTCTGAGACTATTGGGAGCTCTCTTCTTCTTCTTCTTCTTCTTCTTCTTCTTCTATATGAACAAGAGATCTATCCTCATCGAAGTACATACCAAATTCTATAGGATCATGCATAGATCTTCTTGGTTGCCTATGATTATATGTCCACATATATTTGGAAGCTTTTGTTTTATCATATTGATGGTTGCTTTCCTCAAGTGCCGTGTTTTTGTCAAGGAAAAATCATAAACAAGAATATTTACATCATCCATTTTAAGGGTGGATGTACTTCAAAAATTCTTTTTCTTTTTTATCATGTTCGTTTGGTGTCACATATCATTTCTAAGTTATACTTACAAGTGAATGTGTTACTACTTTTTGTCTAATACCAATGGACTATCAAAGCCTCTATTCTTCTTTCACCAATATCATTAATGACTTCTAACACTTTTTCTATCCAAAATGGTCTAGTAGCCTCGTCATTATTAGCAAGGACTGCAATAAGTGTTGTAGCATTTATTTCTTTCAAATTTCCTTACCATCATGCTTCAACTTGTTTCATCATCCTTGGGCCTACATGAATATTCCCTTCTAGTGGATGCATAAAGCTTTGAAGTGTATTTACATGCTTGGTCCATATTCATTGATCTTTGTGTGCTAAAATCCCATGTGAATGGAATATCAATCGGCCAATGCCCTGCAATGGTATTCTTTATAATCCCTTCTTGATGGTTTAAAAACTCATCCCACCAAGATACATCTTGATCTCCAAAATATTTTTTTGCATGCTTAATCTATCTCTTCTTCTCAAAAGTACATGCATCCACCTTTTACTTTGCTCAGCCACATTTCCACATCTTTCCATATTGCTTTTATCTTCACATGGTTTTTTTTTTGCACCATCCATAGACATCAACCTAGCCTACAAAAAGAATGACAAGCATCGAGTTGGGAAAAAATTTGATGCTTGGCATCGATCTTGTGGTCCAACTCAATGCCTCACATCAACTTTGGAGGCTAGAACGATGCAAAACATCGACATTCTCATCGAAGTTGATGCTTGGCACCAAGTTTACAGTCCAGGTTGATGCTTGGCATCAACTTGACGCTCAAGCTCGATGCTTGGCATTGAGTTGCACTACATTAGGTTGATGCATGGCATTGATGTGGGCCCCAAATTAGATGCTTCGCATCGAATTGGACTAGAAGGTTGATGCCTCGCATCAACTTGACCCCTAAAGTCAATGCGTGGCATCAGCTTGGACATTAAGGTCGATGCATGGCATCGACTTGGACCCCAAATTTGATGCCAAGCATCGAGTAAGACCACAAGCTTATTGCCTCGCATTGAAGTGGCCCGCAAACATTGAGATGAATCTCATCCCCTTGGCTAGGATTAATGTCATGCCCTTGACTAACATAAATTGAATCACTTAGGGAAATTGCGAAGTGCAAGGAGAAGTCCTTTAAGAAGCTGAAGGTGTAGAATACCTTCTCAAGATCAAGACTTTTACCTACAATAGAAACTTAAAATGATAAGTGGTATCAATGGAAGAACATAATGAACTTGAGGCTTTGGTCACTCAAACTAAGCACTATTAGCTTTCAAATGAGCTATCAAACACTCAATTTGGAGTAGTTTTGGTTTGGTAACTCTTTGCCTCAAAACAGGCTGCATGGCTACTCACTTAGGCTGAAAACTGGACTTCGTTAAAAACTCAATAACTCACAGAGCATGGCGAATCTAAAAAATATATTTTAAATAGAGAAAACAAAAAAGATAAAAAATTCCATCAAATACTTAAACTCTAAAAATGGATACATACATTGAGAGATATGAATTTACAATCAAGCTACCTAGAAATTGGTGTGTGGCTGGACATAGTCTCTAAGACTGTAGAAAATGAAATGAGTGAAACCAAATGAACTACATGAGGACTTCAGTGCCTTCTTACTCTATTGTTGAGTGTACTTCATTGCCTTTTTTGTATCCAAACGACCATCAGCTCTCACAATGAATTTGAGAGGTCTTGTCCACTACTTTGAGCAGCCACTCTTCTCTTCCTGTTTAGTTTTTGGATTTGATTCTCTTTTGTTTGATTCTCTTTTGGACTCCACTACTTGCTGAAGTAAATGCTTCCATTTTTCATTTTTGTATTTTCCTTCTACTTGAAGAAAATCCTTTTTGCAAAATATATATGACCTTGCTTCTTTATTTTTAACACTCCCCCTCAAAATCACATGTGAGCTTGCACCTTCAGCCATATATGCAAATTGATTTTGTCCTTGAACCTCTTTAGTTTAGAAGCATCTAAAGACTTTGTAAACATGTATGCAACCTGGTCATTAGTTCTAATGAACTTTATATCAATATCCTTGCTCAAAACTTTTTCTCAAACATAATGATAATGCACTTCTATGTGTTTACTTCATGCATGAAACATTGGATTGTTTGTCAAGTGAATGCTTGACATGTTGTCACCATAAATAGGAATGGTCTCTACTTGCACATTAAGATCAAGCAAAAGCGTCTCAATCCACATAGCTTCACAAGTTGCAAAGGCCAATCCTCTATATTCCGCTTCTGTAGATGATAGTGCAACAGAAGGTTGCTTCTTCAAGCTCCATGTGATAGATTTGTTGCCTATCATAAATACATAACCTGAAGTGGATCTTCTGTCTTCCTTGGAACCAGCCCAATCAGCACCACTAAAGCCCTTCATCTACAATTCTTCATCATATCTATAAAAGAATGCATGATTGACTTTGTGCTTCATATATTTTCGCACTCGTTCGGCTGAATTTAAATGTTCACTTGTTGAAGTTTGCATAAATTGAGAAAGAACTCCAATAATATAACACAAATCTGGTCTTGTGATTGTAGCATAGATCAATGAAGCTATAATAGTCCTATATGTAGTTATATCATGTAACTTCTCTCCATCATTTGAGCATAGCTTCACATTTGTGTCCATAGGTTGAGTGAGTGGTTTGCATTCACTCATTCCAGATCTGAAAAGAACATCCAACAGGTACTTTCTTTGCATCAAGTAGATGCCACATTTCCCATAGACTACCTCAATGCCTAAAAAATATTTCAACTCACCTAGATATGAAATTTTAAACTCCTTACTGAGTTTTCTTTTTATCTCTTGTATTCTTGCAACATTACTGCCTGTTACGATGAGATCATCAACATATATGTAGATGTATACCTGCTTCCTTCAAATTTCTTCATGTATAGAGAAGGATCAGCACTACTTGGACTATACCCGCACTTTTCGAGGTACTCAACCAATCTTTGGTTCCAAGTACGTGGTGCTTGCTTCAGCGCATACAAAGATTTCTTCAATCTACAAACAAAATTTGGATGCTTTTTATCTTCAAATCCAATCGCTTGAATCATGTATACCTCTTCTTGAAGTTCACCATTGAGAAAATAATTTTTTATGTCAAGTTGGTACAATGGCCATGTCCTTGCTGCAGTCACTACAATCAAGGTTCTAATTGTTCCCATCTTTGCAACCGGGCTAAAAGTCTCTTGATAATTGATGCCATGACTTTGCTTGAATCCTTTTGCTACTAGTCTAGCTTTATGCCTAGCTAGAGAACCATCATCATTTCTCTTTATTATAAACAACCATTTATTTGGAACAATCTTCATACCTTTAGCATTTGGAACAAGCTCCCATGTGTGATTGTCCTTGAGAGCTTTTATCTCTTCTTGCATAGCTTGCTGCCATTCTTTTTGTGTACATGCTTCTTCATATGCATCTGGTTCTTTGTCTTTGACCACCTCTGTCATATATGCAAAATGCTTTGCAATAAAACTATCATACTTGATCAACCTTTGAATTGGATACTTGTCTTGAAGACCTCCTTTCATTTCCTTTTGAATATTGCTTCTTCAACTGGTTGAACTTCACCTTTGGTGTAATCACCTCTTCATACTCTTCTTCACTTACATTTGAATCACTATTTTGGACAACACTTTCAGCTTCAATTCTTTCATAACCTGATGTTGGTGATGAGGAATTACTCCTTAGTCTTCCCTTCCATGTTGAGCTTTCTCCATGTGATATAGAAGCTTTTGGACCTGACATTTGAGTGCTTGTTTGCTGAAATTCTTCTTGGAAAGCACCTCTATCATCTTTGTAATCTTCTTCAAGAATCTTCTCTTTCCCTTTGTCTCCAAACCATGGTCTTAGCTCATCAAATACCACATATCATGAGAATTGTAACTCCTATGCCACCGGATTGTAGCACCTCTATCCTTTTTGCTCTGATGAATATCCAATGAAAATACATTTTTTTGACTTTGGCTCAATCTTTGTCCTTAGTTCTTGAGGAATGTGAACATAACACACACATGTAAGCATTTTTCCATTACTTTCTATGCACCTTCCTTATTTCATGGAGCCTGCTTAAGCTCTGCCCTAGATGTACTCTTCTTCAGGTGCTCTACTTCATCATGTACTGGATCAAATTACAATGGACCACTATAACGAGTGAATCTATTCATTCAATGAAATTCTATACTTTTCTCTTTTCTCCCTACTTGTAGGATGTTATGTTTACTTCAACAAGACACTTAGATTGGTATCTCCCTTTCATTCTTTCTCTGTGTGATCCTCATGGCATTGTGCTACACTTTACCCTCAAAATCTCGGCCTTATTATGTTACCCTTAATGTCCATGTGAAAGGCCAAATGGACGTCAAACACTTTTGTATATGTTCTTTAATAAAACATGTAGTGG
The DNA here is from genome assembly GCA_020310875.1 of Ceratopteris richardii. Classification (NCBI taxonomy): domain Eukaryota; kingdom Viridiplantae; phylum Streptophyta; class Polypodiopsida; order Polypodiales; family Pteridaceae; genus Ceratopteris; species Ceratopteris richardii. Next base: position 71,449,301 of record CM035441.1, on the reverse strand, counting down.
TGTGGTTAGTCATAGATTATAAGCTTGATTGCATTTTTATGACCTAAGAACCCTGTGTTCATGGTCTATATACTCTGTGTTTCCTATGTATTTTGCAACCTTTAAGTGAAGTACTGTGTGTGGCATTTGGAACTTGGCTTTCTACTTCGAGGTTATGCTCATGGATCTCTCTAGAAGGAGAGTTCACTATCATGCATCACCATTGAAATATTTCACTAGTATTAAAGAATTTTGATGCAAAAGCTTTGTTTTTTTTTATGGGAGCAAAGTGAGGACCCGCATGCCCACCCAAGGCTTTCTCCAAGGCTTACGACTGAGGCCACGACCAAGGAATAGACCTTGGCATACCTCAATAATCTTAGACAAAAGATGAAACATAAGTCAAAGTAATGCAATTTTCTTGGATATGGTCGAGAAGGACAATTTGGATATGACTTATGGATCTTGAAACAGAATTAGTGTTGAGAAGTAGTGATGTCATTTTCAATGAGTCTAAGATGCATAAACAACCCATTAAGGAGGTTGAGGTGAGAGGAGTGGTGTTTGAGGATACTAGTCCTCCAGTTAGTATGTAGAAAAATGCTACACATAGGGATGCTCAAGAGAATGTCCGATCATATGAGCCTGCTAATGTTCGTAATCAACAAACATTGTGATACTCTACACATGTCTCACATCCACCTGATAGATATGTTCCAGGTTTGGATTTCATTATGCTTATAGATGTTGGAGATCCTTCTTGCTACAAAGAGTCTATGCAAACAAAGGATCATGCCAAGTGGGAGTGTGCCATGAAGAGTTAGTTGGATTCTATTCACAAAAATGTAACTTGGGATTTAGTACCTTCTCCAAAGGGAAGGAAAACTTTACCATGTAAATGGGTATATAAACTGAAATTCACATTAGATAGTGTTTCTGCAAAGTATAAAGCACGAATTGATGTAAAGGGTTTTAAGCAACAACATGGTGTTGATTTCGAGGAAATCTTCTCTCTAGTGGTCAAGATGACTACCTTGCACATGCTGGTTGGATTCGTTCCACTGGAGGACTTAGAGATAGTCCAAATAAATGTGAAAATTACTTCCTTGCATGGAGCTCTTATAGATGAGATGTATATGGAACAATCAAAGGGTTATGCAGCTCTTGGCAAAGAAAGTCTAGTTTGTAACCTCAAGAAGAGCTTATATGGACTTACACAGTTCGATAGACAATGGTACCAAAATTTTGATGCTTTTATGAAGTTACAAGGCTATTCTCGAAGCAATGAGGATCATTGTCTCTACACAAAGAGATGCCCAGATGGAAGATTGATATGCTTGATACTTTATGTTGATGATATGTTCATCGCTGGGAAGTCCTCTTATGACTTGTCAATTCTAGAAAAAGAAGTGGAGTCAGACATTTGATATGAAGGATTTGGAGGATGCCAAACATATTCTTGGCATGCACATTACTCATGATAGGAGTAAAAGATGCATATAAGTTTCTCAAAGTGAGTACATATCCAAAGTACTTCATAGGTTCAATATGCAAGCTGAAAAGCATTGAGTACACCTTTACCCACATATGTGAAATTGAGCAAGGATTATTGCCCCAGATCAGATGAGGAAAATGAATTCATGACCAAATTTCCTTAGCAGTCTGTTGTTGGTAGTCTCATGCATGCTATGGTAGCTGCGAGTCTAGACATTGCATTTGTAGTGGGAGTTGTGAGCAGATATATTTCTAATCTTGGCAAGAAGCATTGGGAAGCGGTCAAGATGATTTTGAGATATGTGAGTAGCACTAAGGATAGATGTATATGCTTGCATATAGGGAAATCATCCATTATTGGTTACAAAGATTCTAATTGTGCTAGTTGTGTACACAATCATAAGTCTACATCAAGGTACATTTTTCGTTTTATTGGAGGTGCTATCTCTTGGAGATCTCATCTTCAAGGTGTACAATTGTTTCCAGCATAGAAGCAAAGTATGTTGCAACAAGTGAGGCATGTAAGGAAGCATTGTGGCTTTCTCATCTTGCTTGTGACATGGATCTACCTTAGCATGTACCTTATTTGCTTAGTCATAGTAAGAGTGCCATTGCTTTGGCTAAGAATCTTGTCTATCATGCAAAGACCAAGCACATTGAGGTGAGGTATCACTTCATTAGAGACTGCTTAGCCACTGGGCGTATTATTCTTGAGAGTTTTTATACTCAAGATAATGCTATAGATGCTTTGACTAAAGCTCTAGCATAGGATAGCTTTCAACATTGTTGTCACTTGATGGGGGTTACTTGATCCATGATCTTACATATTTACTTGTATTTGTGTAACATGCCCATTATGTGGGAGTTATAGTTTGTATACTTACACTCAAGCATTCTTTATTATTCTTTATTTCTATCCCATAGACACTTTGGCCGTAGTGGCCTTTAGTGGGATTATTTTATCGTTAGTGTCCACGTGAAAGGGCAAATGGCCATCAAACATTGTTGTGCATGTTATTTATTAAAACATATAGTGGCTTGGTCAGACATATATTGTAAGTTCAACTGCATCCTTATGACCTAAGAAATTTATGTTCGTGGTCTATGTACTATGTGTTTGCTACGTATTCTACGGCCTCTATGTGGACTACTATGTGTGGCATTTGGAACTCGACTTTCTACTTTGAGGGTATCATTGTGGAGCTCTCGAGGAAGAGAGTCCCCTGTCATGTGTCCCCGTTGAAATACTTCATGTTATGAAAAAGTTCAAGAATCTGCTATGGTAAGTCTTTGCTTACTCCATTCATTTGTGCATGCATGACCACTAAAACCTTCGCACCTTAGATATATTTCTAGAGAAGCTCGGGTTTAACAAACAAAGCACAACCCACATAGATGGAGTAACTTCTATCAAAGTTTATTAAGATCCCTGTAATCAGTCTTAAACTATGTTTAGAACATCTAAATCCCACATTTACTTCTATCAAAGTTTATTAAGATCCCTGTAATCAGTCTTAAACTATGTTTAGAACATCTAAATCCCACATTTACTTCTAGAGAAGCTCGGGTTTAACAAAAAAAGCACAACCCACATAGATGGAGTAACTTCTATCAAAGTTTATTAAGATCCCTGTAATCAGTCTTAAACTATGTTTAGAACATCTAAATCCCACATAGCCAATGCGAGATTTCAAAGTCTTTCTCTGCCCCTTTGCTATATATTTATCCTCTTTTTCCACGACTTGAACTAATGTTGAAAGAATAGGTTTTCCTACACCCTTCAACAAATCTTGCACAATCTCCCATGGCATACATGTCCTCAAATCTAGGAATAGAAATAAATGTTTTGGCCCATTTCTTTGTTATGCACAATCCATTTTGCTAGTTTACAATGCAAGACTAGTAGCTAGATCTCAACCCCCGAAAATCCTTTGGATTCCTTGCTTTATAATAGATCAAGAAAGCATTATATCTATCCTTAGAGGCCATGCATCATAGATGTGTGTACACACATCACTTGTGCAATCAGAGTCTTGAATGAAACAACTACACAAGGATTTTATAAGAAGAACCACTATAATTCCACGTGGGGATCATTCTTTAGATCTCCCAAAGGCATTGATTATGAGGAGACCTTCTTTCTTGTGGCAAAGAAGCCTATAATATGAGTTCGAATGAGTATTTTAGCTTCCAAGAATAGGAAGAGATATCATATGGATGTGGCATTTCTCAATGGATGGATCTCAAAGAGGTATACATGGCTCAAATCCTTGGGTTTGAAAACTCACATTATTATGAACATTTGTGTAGATTAAGAATAGCCTTAAATGGGCTAAAACAAGCTCTAAGAGCTTGGAATCATAGGCTTTGAAGTGACCAAAGCAGATCCGTCCATATTCATCAAGAGATCATATGGAGGAGGCATATAACTTTGTGTATATGTGGATGAAATTATAGTTATAGTTAATGATGTTCAATGTATAAAAAAAATTAGGCATCAAATGAAGGAGGAGTTCAAGATCAGTGACTTAGGAAAGCTCACTTACTTCCTCAGATTTGAAGTAGTGTAGAATGAGAATCGTATGTACCTTACTTAGAAGAAGTGTATCAATGATATGTTAGAAAAGTTCAAAATGGAGAATGGTAAGGTTGCATGTACACCTATGGAAGTAAATCAAAGCTAAGTGCTCATGAAGGTGAGGTAATTGAAGATGTGACAAGCTATGAAAGATTGTTGGGAAGCCTCAACTATGCTACTCTCACTAGAGTAGATATAAGTTATAGTGTAAGTGCCTTAAGCTAGTTCATGCATACACGTCGGAAGCCACACATGGAAGTAACCAAAAGGAATCTCAAATACCTCAAAAGGAAAATGAATGAAGTCATATTCTATTCATATACTTTTGATGCAGACATTAATATATTGTTTCATGCAGATTGAGTAGGATAAAGAGATGATAGGAGAAGTAAGTTTGGTTATCTATCATTTTTAGGTTCAAAGCTCATCTATTGGTCTTTAGATAAGTAAGATACTATTTCTCTCTCATCTATAGAGGCTGAATATACAGGATTTGTCAATGCAACTCAGGAAGCAATGTGGATTAATACACTAAACTCAAATTTGGGAGTGAAGTCTTCTAATCTTGACATGTTTGGTGATAACATAAGTTCTTTGCATCTTGCAGCTAATCCCATTTATCATGATAGGACCAAACACATTGAGTTGCATTATTATTATGTTGGAGAAAATCTTACGAGCAAAGAAATGAATCTCTCATATGTATCTACTTAGCAACAATGTGTAGACATGATGACAAATGCTTATGGAGTGAGGCTCAGCAAGTTCAAATCTATGATTGGACTTCAAGAAGTCACAAAGGATTAAGGACTCAAGCATCTTAGGCTTGAGGGGTGTTTTTGGTGCATATGGAAAGCCTAAGTGCTTGTTCATAAATATTGGACTTCATTGAACCTTGACCTTAAGTTAGATGTATACACATACATATCTAATTATTTCTAAGGTTAAAATAGGATTTCACTTTATCCAAAGGTATAAGGATAGATTATGATAGAATCTCGTGGATGTATTGAGAGCCAATACCAACGACTTCATTTGAATTCATAATTCAAATGCTCTCATAAAAGTATGGAAGAATATTGATCTATCGAATGCTCACTTTTTAAATGTGTACTTGTACATTGTCTATTTAGTCATAGAATATCATCAATGTATCACTCATTATTAAGTGTACATTGTGCTTAACACAAAGCTCTTGGATTCCTCCAACACCTCTATGTATCATACTTTATGTAGTAGTACATTTACATCAGCTTTGATCATCATTTCTACTCATTGTTCATAGTTGCAATATATTCACGAATTCCACTAATTGCAACATGAAGATAAAAATCTTGTAAGTGTGCCTACAAAATAGTTTAGTCATTGGAATCATGTGCACTAAGATATGTTTATTTCTATGTGATTGTTTCCTTGCATCATTATCTTCCTAAAATGTCAAGATCACCCGTTGACTTCTTATGTATCTAGCTGAGAGTATAATCACTCTAAATTCATAAAATACCTTTTGCTAGCTCACCCACCTCTCCATTTTAATATGTAAGAATGGATTTGGGTCGATTTCTATCAAGTTGTGAGCTCTAAGTAATGTTTTGAGTGCCTTCTTCCATAAATAGAAGGTTTTCTTTACAGGGCATGATTCAAGAATTATTTGTTTCGAAATAAAATTTTAAGATCGATTCTCCCGGGTACTAGAAAAATATTATTGCATATACTACAAGCTTAATAATTCTACTAGAGAATCTAAGTGAAAATTAAGTTGATATAGAGCAGGTTTTTTCCAAAACCATCTCATCTCTACAGACTTAAATCACTCGTAAAAATCATATGCTCTCACTAAAACTTCAATACAATAGTTAGAATAAGATTCATATATTTCAACACATCATTGAGTAGTGTCCATTGGTTCTAACTTAGCTACATATGTGTTGACATTTATAGTGGTCAAATTTTCATATATTATTTTCATCTGACCCCGTTCTAAAGGACACCCCATTCTAAAGTTGCACAATCTCTTATCTATATCAAACACTAATCTTTTCTCCTTAGTATCCTTTAGATCTTCACATGCATAGGAGAACTGTTCTTTCGTCTAGTACCTTATCGCTCATTCTAACCAACATTTCTCTAGTAAACTAGTTGAGCTGGTGGTATAAGGATTTGATGCATTATGGTTGCACATGTGGGGCTACTTGTGGCATCATTATTGGTTGAGGAGCACCTTGCATGGGATTCACTTGGCTAATATTAGGTTGACTTGTTCTAGGATCTATGAAACCCATGGAGCACACCTTGTTATGAAGCTTGACCATCTCTTTTTATAGAGAAGCTTGCATGGTCATCACATTCTCCATTTGTTTACTCAACATTTACAATTGAAGTTATAAAGGAGTCCTCAATCTTCATGTCTTATAATCTAGCAGTTATTTTCTAGTCTATAAGATTTGACATGTTCTTCAATCCTTCTTTGAATTTCAGTCCTATCTTCAGGACTTAGGATATTTAGGAAATTTATTACAAGATCAAGATTTAAAGCATCTCTTTTCGCTTGACATATTGCGAAAACCATCTTATAAATTCGTTAAGAAAATGAATAGGTGAAACACTCAATTTCGAGGAAGAAACCCATCTTAAAATCCATCCTGATTATGTTGAGTAAACTCTTTTAAATAGAATACCTTGTGCACCTCTTTCCTAAAGTCATCCTAGACTTTACTTGAATGTTAATGAATAGCATCTACAATCAGTCCTAACACTACATGCTCAAAATATTGAGTGAGATATTAGAATACCTTGTGCACCTCAAAATATTAGATAGTCCTTGGATTTTTTATTGATCTTCGAAAGCATCCAAGAAGTTTATTACATTCATAGTAATAAATTTTTCCCTCTCTTGAAACTGCTTGCACCACATGCACACCTGGTTTCTTTCTCATTAGGATCTTGAAGGCTTCCTCCAACTCCCTCATCTAGTTGGCTCTAGTATGTAGTAGCATATCTAGGGTGATAGGTTCAAGAATTTGTGTGTGCTCGGAGGAAATCTTGGAGAAGAGTTCACTAACATGCTCAACTAGAGAATAAGATTAATTTCTTGCTTTCTAATGCCTCTTTCCTTGTATGTCCTTTTCTATGATTTTTTCTAAGTTGTTGTATTTCACCCTAGGGTTTAAATGATCTTGTTTTAATGCTACTTTTGTATTAGAATTAGATCTTAATTTCTAATGTTCATTGAAATTCCTTTCACGTTCTAATGATTGCCATTCAGATCTTTTTGATTCTTTTCAAGTCTTGATTTTCATAAGTTCAAATGTTCTCCTTTCAATTTAGATCTATTTCTATTTAATGTTTCTCGATTTTTAGGTTTTTGTTCTTTTTATGTTTCAAAACTTTTTGAGTAATTAAAAAATGCAACAAAGTTCTATTTATAGGAATTGTTGAAAAGTAAAAAAAATTCTCTTTCTTTATCTAATGGAAAGTGGAATGCTCATACATTAACCAAAAAAGTTCCTATTTCCAATGAGTGCAATGCAAAAAATGAAGAATGGTTACCTCTTGTTGGCTTAGAGAAGAGGTTCAATAAAGTGTGTAGAGAAAAGACTCTACATTTACAATCAAATATGAATTCTAAATACAATTGAATACTATATGTGATATATCTATGTATGTATGTATATATCTATCTATCTATCTATGTATCTATTTATTGATCTATCTATCTATCTATCTATCTATCTATCTATCTATCTATCTATTGTTAGACATCAGAATGGACTGACCTACCTTTGTAATTTATATTTGTAATAGGAGAAGGGTTTATTTTCTGAGATATGAAGAGTTATCTATGAAAATGTGGTGTTTCATATGTCTCAAAGTATGGAGCGGTGTAAAGTAGCGAAGATGATGAGAAACAAAACAGTCTGGTGTAATGTGTCTATGCGGAACAAATAGTCTGGAATAGGAACAACGGGAATCTATCGTGCGGAACTATGAAAGAATGCAGAAGTTTCTGTAATGTTGTATTAAGTTTGAAGATTAAAAACAGAGTTCTATATGTAATGTTTACAATGAACAATGAGTCGTAACAAATGAGAACTATGTCATAAAAAGGGAACTCCCCTATCAAAATTCAAGAAAATTACATCTTACCTTTGAAAACTCTTTACATCAGTATACATGCACTTCAAAAATCAAGTGAAAACATGCAAATTTTTGACATTTTTTATCATTTTTTGAAAATTTAGGAGGCCGAAATATGCCCCAAATTTGGATCTATATAACATTGATATCTTCAGAATCTATATCAGAAATATAAAAATGATAAAATATCTTATACAAAAAATAAAGTTAAACGTGTGTTGGATAGATGATCTTTAATAGTGATTCAAAAACGTAATAGAACATGGTTTCATTATGTGATGTTCTTTCAAGCTGTTGTATAAGCACCAAAAATGTCATATATTTTCAAATTAATTCACAAATTTCTTGATCTATGTCTACACCCCCATCATTCAATGCAACTGATTTATTCTGAGACTATTGGGAGCTCTCTTCTTCTTCTTCTTCTTCTTCTTCTTCTATATCAACAAGAGATCTATCCTCATCCAAGTACATACCAAATTCTATAGGATCATGCATAGGTCTTCTTGTTTGCCTATGATTATATGTCCACATACATTTGGAAGCTTTTGTTTTATCATATTGATGGTTGCTTTCCTCAAGTGCCGTGTTTTTGTCAAGGAAAAATCATAAACAAGAATATTTACATCATCCATTTTAAGGGTGGATGTACTTCAAAATTTCTTTTTCTTTTTTATCATGTTCGTTTGGTGTCACATATCATTTCTAAGTTATACTTACAAGTGAATGTGTTACTACTTTTTGTCTAATACCAATGGACTATCAAAGCCTCTATTCTTCTTTGACCAATATCATTAATGACTTCTAACACTTTTGCTATCCAAAATGGTCTAGTATCCTTGTCATTATTAGCAAGGCCTGCAATAAGTGTTCTAGCATTTATTTCTTTCAAATTTCCTTACCATCATGCTTCAACTTGTTTCATCATCCTTGGGCCTACATGAATTTTCCTTTCTAGTGGATGCATAAAGCTTTGAAGTGTATTTACATGCTTGGTCCATATTCATTGATCTTTGTGTGCTAGTAAAATCCCATGTGAATGGAATATTAATCGGCCAATGCCCTGCAATGGTATTCTTTATAATCTCTTCTTGATGGTTCAAAAACTCATCCCACCAAGATACATCTTGATGTCCAGCATATTTTTTTGCATGCTTAATCTATCTCTTCTTCTCAAAAGTACATGAATCCACCTTTTACTTTGCTCATCCACATTTCCACATCTTTCCATATTGCTTTTATCTTCACATGCTGTTTTTTTTTGCACCATCCATAGACAAATTAGGCACATGCAAAAAAAATTTTCATCCATGTTTAGGCTCCCACCCTAGAGAACATGAATATTGCTTTGTGAATAAAAGAATAATTTCCTTAAGCCTCCTCATCAAGAATACATGGTTATAACTAATGTTGTGAAATGGAGCCAAAACCTTAGTACTATTATCAATAACTCCTAAACAAAACAACTTAAATTCATAAACCTCTGTAAGGTGTTAAAATTCAGGCTTTGGAGTATATGCTTCACAAATCAACATATATAATATTGGGAGATTAAAAGCATTATGGCATGCCAAACTCTTAGAGAACGTACTGAACATTTGATCAATGTGATCATGTTGTAGTATTATCAAGCTGCAAATATAGATTTGGTGGCAAAAGACCCTCCCATAATTGCAAAATTTTATGAATCACATTAACCATAAGGTTTGAATCATTATGAATGTTGAGATATATGAAGAGAACCTTTGACTTTATGGTTTCATTGTATACCAAGTCACCAATCAAATGCATTTGCTAAGGACTTCATCTACAATGTCCGTAGGAATTTGAGCAAAATTGGGAAGATATGTTTTCTCTTGATCCATACATCAACCAACAAACACATATAATGCTCTAGATTTTTGAGTGCTTTACTTCGATGATGAATTGCTTTCTTTCTTTCCAAATCTTGAATCTCAAATGGTTCTTTAGAAGACTTTTAAAATTATCTTTTTCTCTTGGTGTTGTGGCCCCCTTTGCCATGTTTTTCAAAGTGGCATAAACTTAGCATTCACCCATTCTAACTTTATGAGGAATACTCACATTGTTAAACTCCTCTTTCCATAATCAAGTGAAATGTTGATACAAGAAATACTTATCATTTTTAATTTCCATCTGTTCTTTATATACTTGAAATACTTCTCGACGAGTAAAGCTATCTGACAAGTGTTGACATTTTGGTCCAACTTCAGAGTGATGGAACTCGATACCAAGCATCGAGATTGCAAGAAAAGTCGATGCGAGGCATTGAACTTTGGGGCCAAATCGATGCTAGGTATCAAATTTGGGGCGAGGTTGATGCAAGGGATCTACCTAGCCTACAAAAAAAATGACAAGCATGGAGTTGGGAAAAACGTTTGATGCTTGGCATCGACCTTGTGGTCCAACTCAATGCCTCACATCAACTTTGGAGGCTAGAACGATGCAAAACATCCACCTTCTCGTCGAAGTTGATGTCTAGCACCATGTTTACAGTCTAGGTTGATGCTTGGCATCAACTTGACCCACAAGCTCGATGCTTGGCATTGAGTTGCACTACATTAGGTTGATGCATGGCATTGACCTGGGCCCCAAATTAGATGCTTCGCATCGAATTGGACTAGAAGGTTGATGCCTCGCATCAACTTGACCCCTAAAGTCAATGTGTGGCATCAGCTTGGACATTAAGGTCGATGCATTGCATCAACTTGGACCCCAAATTTGATGCCAGGCATCGAGTAAGACCACAAGCTTATTGCCTCGCATTGAAGTGGCCCGCAAACATTGAGATGAATCTCATCCCCTTGGCTAGGATTAATGTCATGCCCTTGACTAACATAAATTGAATCACTTAGGGAAATTGCGAAGTGCAAGGAGAAGTCCTTTAAGAAGCTGAAGGTGACACTTAGAGCTGGAGAAATTCTCTCCTATGTGCAGTGGAAAGTACAGAAGACCTTCTCAAGATCAAGACTTTTACCTACAATAGAAACTTAGAATGATAAGTGGTATCAATGGAAGAACATAATGAAATTGAGGCTTTGGTCACTCAAGCTAAGCACTATTAGCTTTCAAATGACCTATCAAACACTCAATTTGGAGTGGTTTTGGTTTGGCAACTCTTTGCCTCAAAACAGGCTGCATGGCTACTTAGTTAGGCTGAAAACTAGACTTCGTTAAAAACTCAATAACTCACAAAGCATGGCGAATCTAACAAAAATCTTTTAAATAGAGAAAACAAACAAGATAAAAAATTCCAACAAATACTTAAACTCAAAAAATGGATACATACATTGAGAGATATGAATTTGCAATCAAGCTACCTAGAAATTGGTATGTGGCTAGACATAGTCTCTAAGACTGTAGAAAATGAAATGAGTGAAACCAAATGAACTACGTACAAGGGGACTTCAGTGCCTTCTTAATCTATTGTTGAGTGTACTCCATTGCCTTTTTTGTAGCCAAACTACCATGAGCTCTCATGATGAATTTGAGAGCTCTTGTCCACTACTTTGAGCAGCCACTCTTCTCTTCCAGTTTAGTTTTTGGATTTGATTCTCTTTTGTTTGATTCTCTTTTGGACTCCACTACTTGTTCAAGTAAATGCTTCCGGTTTTCATTTTTGTATTTTCCTTCTATTTGAAGAAAATCCTTTTTGTAAAATATATATGACCTTGCTTCTTTATTTTTAACACTCCCCCTCAAAATCACATGTGAGCTTGCACCTTCAGCCATATATGCAAATTGATTTTGTCCTTGAACCTCTTTAGTTTAGAAGCATCTAAGGACTTTGTAAACATGTATGCAACCTGGTCATTAGTTCTAATGAACTTTATATCAACATCCTTGCTCAAAACTTTTTCTCAAACATAATGATAATGCACTTCTATGTGTTTACTTCATGCATGAAACATTGGATTGTTTGTCAAGTGAATGCTTGACATGTTGCGACCATAAATAGGAATGGTCTCTACCTGCACATTAAGATCAAGCAAAAGCTTCTCAATCCACATAGCTTCACAAGTTGCAAAGGCCAATCCTCTATATTCCACTTCTGTAGATGATAGTGCAACAGAAGGTTGCTTCTTCAAGCTCCATGTGATAGGTTTGTAGCCTATCATGAATACATAACCTCAAGTGGATCTTCTGTCTTCCTTGGAACCAGCCCAATCAGCATCACTAAAGCCCTTCATCTACAATTCTTCATCATATCTATAAAAGAATGCATGATTGACTGTGTGCTTCATATATTTTGGCACTCGTTCGGCTGAATTTAAATGTTCACTTGTTGGAGTTTTGCATAAATTGAGAAAGAACTCTAATAATATAACACAAATCTGGTCTTGTGATTGTAGCATAGATCAATGAAGATATAATAGTCCTATATGTAGTTATATCATGTAACTTCTCTCCATCATTTGAGCATAGCTTCACATTTGTGTCCATAGGTTGAGTGAGTGGTTTGCATTCACTCATTCTAGATCTGAAAAGAACATCCAACAGGTACTTTCTTTGCATCAAGTAGATGCCACCTTTTCCATAGACTACCTCAATGCCTAAAAAATATTTCAACTCACCAAGATATGAAATTTTAAACTCCTTACTGAGTTTTCTTTTTATCTCTTGTATTCCTGCAACATCACTGCCTGTTATGATGAGATCATCAACATTTATGTAGATGTATACCTGCTTCCTTCAAATTTCTTCATGTACAGAGAAGGATCAGCACTACTTGGACTATACGTGCACTTTTCGAGGTACTCAACCAATCTTTGGTTCCAAGCACGTGGTGCTTGCTTCAGCGCATACAAAGCTTTCTTAAATCTGCAAACAAAATTTGGATGCTTTTTATCTTCAAATCCAATCGCTTGACTCATGTATACCTCTTCTTGAAGTTCACCATTGAGAAAATAAATTTTTATGTAAAGTTGGTACAATGGCCATGTCCTTGCTGCAGTCACTACAATCAAGGTTCTAATTGTTCCCATCTTTGCAACCGGGCTAAAAGTCTCTTGATAATTGATGCCATGAGTTTCCTTGAATCCTTTTGCTACTAGTCTAGCTTTATGGCTAGCTAGAGAACCATCATCATTTATCTTTATTTTAAACACCCATTTATTTGAAACAATCTTCATACCTTTAGCCTTTGGAACAAGCTCCCATATGTGATTGTCCTTGAGAGCTTTTATCTCTTCTTGCATAGCTTGCTGCCATTCTTTTTGTGTACATGCTTCTTCATATGCATCCGGTTCTTTGTCTTTGACCACCTATGTCATATATGCAAAATGCTTTGCAATAAAACTATCATGGATCAACCTTTGAATTGGATTCTTGTTTTTGAAGACCTCCTTTCATTTCCTTTTGAATATTGCTTCTTCAACTGGTTGAACTTCACCTTTGGTGTAAACACCTCTTCATACTCTTCTTTAGTTACATTTGAATCACTATTTTGGACAATACTTTCAGCTTCAATTCTTTCATAACCTGATGTTGGTGATGAGGAATTACTCCTTAGTCTTCCCTTCCAAGTTGAGCTTTCTCCATGTGATATAGAAGCTTTTGGACCTGACATTTGAGTGCTTGTTTGCTGAAATTCTTCTTGGAAAGCACCTCTATCATCTTTGTAATCTTCTTCAAGAATCTTCTCTTTCCCTTTGTCTCCAAACCATGGTCTTAGCTCATCAAATACCACATATCATGAGAATTGTAACTCCTTTGCCACCGGATTGTAGCACCTCTATCCTTTTTGCTCTGATGAATATCCAATGAAAATACATTTTTTTGACTTTGGCTCAATCTTTGTCCTTAGTTCTTGAGGAATGTGAACATAACACACACATGTAAGCATTTTTCCATTACTTTCTATGCACCTTCCTTATTTCATGGAGCCTACTTAAGCTCTGCCGTAGATGTACTCTTCTTCAAGTGCTCTACTTGATCATGTACTGGATGAAATTACAATGGATCACTATAACCAGTGAATCTATTCATTCAATGAAATTCTATACTTTTCTCTTTTCTCCCTACTTGTAGGATGTTATGTTTACTTCAACAAGACACTTAGATTGGTCTCTCCCTTTCATTCTTTCTCTGTGTGATCCTCATGGCATTGTGCTACAATTTACCCTCAAATCTCCGCCTTATTATGTTACCATTAATGTCCATGTGAAAGGCCAAATGGACGTCATACAGTTTTGTATATGTTCTTTAATAAAACATGTAGTGGTGTGGTTAGTCATAGACTATAAGCTTGACTGCATTTTTATGACCTAAGAAATCTGTGTTCATGGTCTATATACTCTGTGTTTCCTATGTATATTGCAACCTTTAAGTGAAGTACTGTGTGTGGCATTTGGAACTTGTCTCTCTACTTCGAGGGTATGCTCATGGATCTCTCTAGAAGGAGAGTTCACTATCATGCATCACCATTGAAATATTTCACTAGTATTAAAGAATTTCGATGCAAAAGCTTTGGTTTTTTTTATGGGAGCAAAGTGAGGACCCGCATGCCCACCCAAGGCTTTCTCCAAGGCTTACGACTGAGGCGAGGACCAAGGAATAGACCTTGGTATACCTCAATAATCTTAGACAAAAGCTGAAACATAAGTCAAAGAAATGCAATTTTCTTGGATATGGTCGAGAAGGACAATTTGGATATGACTTATGGATCTTGAAACACAATTAGTGATGAGAAGTAGTGATGTCATTTTCAATGAGTCGAAGATGCATAAACAACCCATTAAGGAGGTTGAGGTGAGAAGAGTGGTGTTTGAGGATACTAGTCCTCCAGTTAGTATGTAGAAAAATGCTACACATAGGGATGCTCAAGAGAATGTCCGATCATATGAGCCTGCTAATGTTCCTAATCAACAAACATTGAGATACTCTACACATGTCTCACATCCACCTGATAGATATGTTCTAGGTTTGGATTTCAATATGCTTATAGATGTTGGAGAGCCTTCTTGCTACAAAGAGTCTATGCAAAAAAAGGATCATGCCAAGTGGGAGTGTGCCATGAAGAGTTAGTTGGGTTCTATTCGCAAAAATGGTACTAGGGATTTAGTACCTTTTCCAAAGGGAAGGAAAACTTTACCATGTAAATGGGTATATAAACTGAAATTCACATTAGATAGTGCTTCTCCAAAGTATAAAGCACGAATTGTTTTAAAGGGTTTTAAGCAACAACATGGTGTTGATTTCGAGGAAATCTTCTCTCTAGTGGTCAAGATGACTACCTTGCACATGCTGGTTGGATTCTTTCCAATGGAGGACTTAGAGATAGTCCAAATAAATGTGAAAATTACTTCGTTGCATGGAGCTCTTATAGATGAGATCTATATGGAACAATCAGAGGGTTATGCAGCTCTTGGCAAAGAAAGTCTAGTTTGTAAGCTCAAGAAGAGCTTATATGGACTTACACAGTTCCATAGACAATGGTACCAAAATTTTGATGCTTTTATGAAGTTACAAGGATATTCTTGAAGCAATGAGGATCATTGTCTCTAAAAAAAAAGATGCCCAGATGGAAGCTTGATATGGTTGATACTTTATGTTGAATATATGATTATCGTTGGGAAGTCCTCTTATGACTTGTCAATTCTAGAAAAAGAAGTTGAGTCAGACATTTGGTATGAAGGATTTGGAGGATGCCAAACATATTCTTGGCATGCACATTACTCATGATAGTAGTAAAAGATGCATATAATTTTCTCAAAGTGAGTACATATCCAAAGTACTTCATATGTTCAATATGCAAGCCGAAAAGCATTGAGTACACCTTTACCCGCATATGTGAAAGTGAGCAAGGATGATTGCCCCGAATCAGATGAGGAAAATGAGTTCATGACCAAATTTCCTTATCAGTCTCTTGTTGGTAGTCTCATGCATGCTATGGTAGCTACGAGTCTAGACATTGCATTTCTAGTGGGAGTTGTGAGCAGATATATTTCTAATCTTGGCAAGAAGCATTGGGAAGCGGTCAAGATGATTTTGAGATATGTGAGTAGTACTAAGGATAGATGTATATGCTTGCATATAGGGAAATCATCCATTATTGGTTACAAAGATTCTAATTATGCTAGTTGTGTACACAATCATAAGTCTACATCAAGGTACATATTTCATTTTATTGGAGGTGCTATCTCTTGGAGATCTCATCTTCAAGGTGTACAATTGTTTCCAGCATAGAAGCAAAGTATGTTGCAACAAGTGAGGCATGTAAGGAAGCATTTTGGCTTTCTCATCTTGCTTGTGACATGGGTCTACCTTAGCATGTACCTTGTTTGCTTAGTCATAGTAAGAGTGCTATTGCTTTGGCTAAGAATCCGGTCTATCATGCAAAGACCAAGCACATTGAGGTGAGGTATCACTTCATTAGAGACTGCTTAGCCATTGGGCGTATTATTCTTGAGAATTTTTATACTCAAGATAATGCTATAGATGCTTTGACTAAAGCTCTACCACATAATATCTTTCAACACTGTTGTCACTTGATGGGGGTTACTTGATCCATGATCTTACTTAGTCACTTGTATTTGTGTAACATGCCCATTATGTGGGAGTTATAGTTTGTATACTTACACTCAAACATTCTTTATCATTCTTTATTTCTATCCCATAGACACTTTGGCCGTAGTGGCCTTTAGTGGGATATTTTTATCGTTAGTGTCCACGTGAAAGGGCAAATGGCCAAAACATTGTTGTGCATGTTCTTTAATAAAACATATAGTGGCTTGGTCAGACATATATTGTAAGTTCAACCGCATCCTTATGACCTAAGAAATTTATGTTCCTGGTCTATGTACTATGTGTTTGCTACGTATTCTGCGGCCTCTATGTGGAGTACTATGTGTGGCATTTGGAACTCGGCTTTCTACTTTGAGGGTATCATTGTGGAGCTCTCGAGGAAGAGAGTCCCCTATCATGTGTCCCCGTTGAAATACTTCATGTTATGAAAAAGTTCAAGAATCTCCTATGGTAAGTCATTTCTTACTCCATTTATTTGTGCATGCATGACCACTAAAACCTTTGCACCTTAGATATATTTCTAGAGAAGCTTGGGTTTATCAAACAAAGCACAACCCACATAGATGGAGTAACTTCTATCAAAGTTTATTACGGTCCCTGTAATCAGTCTTAAACTATGTTTAGAACATCTAAATCCCACATTTACTTAATTTCCTACATAGCCAATGCGAGATTTCAAAGTCTTTCTCTGCCCCTTTGCTATATATTTATCCTCTCTTTCCATGACGTGAACTAATGTTGAAAGAATAGGTTTTCCTACACCCTTCAACAAATCTTGCACAATCTCCCATGGCATACATGCCCTCAAATCTAGGAATAGAAATAAATGTTTTGGCCCATTTCTTTGTTTTGTACAATCCATTTTCCTAGTTTACAATGCAAGACTAGTAGCTAGATCTCAACCCCCAAAAATCCTTTGGATTCCTTGCTTTATAATAGATCAAGAAAGCATTATATCTAGCCATAGAAGCCATGCATCATAGATGTGTGTACACACATCACTTGTGCAATTAGAGTCTTGGATGAAACAACTACACAAGGGTTTTATAAGAAGAACCACTATAATTCCACGTGGGGATCATTCTTTAGATCTCCCAAAGGTATTGATTATGAGGAGACCTTCTTTCTTGTGGCGAAGAAGCCTACAATATGAGTGCGAATGAGTATTTTAGCTTCCAAGAATAGGAAGAGATATCAAATGGATGTGGCATTTCTCAATGGATGGATCTCAAAGAGGTATACATGGCTCAAATCCTTGGGTTTGAAGACTCACGTTATCATGAAAATTTGTGTAGATTAAGAAGAGCCTTATATGGGCTAAAACAAGCTCTAAGAGCTTGGAATCATAGGCTTTGAAGTGACCAAAGCAGATCCGTCCATATTCATCAAGAGATCATATGGAGGAGGCATATACCTTTGTGTATATGTGGATGAAATTATAGTTATAGTTAATGATGTTGAATGTATAAAAAAAATTAAGCATCAAATGAAGGAGGAGTTCAAGATCGGTGACTTAGGGAAGCTCACTTACTTCCTCAGATTTGAGGTAGTGTAGAATGAGAATCATATGTACCTTACTTAGAAGAAGTGTATCAATTATATGTTAGAAAAGGTCAAAATGGAGAATGGTAAGGTTGCATGTACACCTATGGAACTAAATCAAAGCTAAGTGCTCATGAAGGTGAGCTAATTGAAGATGTGACAAGCTATGAAAGATTGTTGGGAAGCCTCAACTATGCTACTCTCACTAGAGTAGATATAAGTTATAGTGTAAGTGCCTTAAGCTAGTTCATGCATACACCTCGGAAGCCACACATGGAAGTAACCAAAAGGAATCTCAAATACCTCAAAAGAAAAATGAATGAAGTCATATTCTATTCATATACTTTTGATGCAAACATTAATATATTGTTTCATGCAGATTGAGTAGGATAAAGAGATGATAGGAGAAGTAAGTTTGGTTATCTATCATTTTTAGGTTCAAAGCTCATCTATTGGGCTTCAAAGAAGTAAGATACTATTTCTCTCTCATCTATAGAGGTTGAATATACAGGATTGGTCAATGCAACTCAGGAAGCAATGTGGATTAATACACTAAACTGAAATTTGGGAGTGAAGTCATCTAATCTTCACATGTTTGGTGATAACATAAGTTCTTTGCATCTTGCAGCTAGTCCCATTTATCATGATAGGACCAAACACATTGAGTTCCATTATTATTATGTTGGAGAAAATCTTGTTGGGGTGGTCGACGTCTTCGGTAGTAGCGCTTTTATACCTCTGATAGTAGTAAGCTTCCGGTACCACCCATCTGCCGCAGCAAAGACTTGAACCTTATCAAGCCTTCGAAAATTCGCTGTGCCACCGAATTAGTGTTAAACTACAGTGATGTTAGAACACCTCTATAATCAACAATAGCTTAACAGGGCTTCTGCCACTCAAACTCTATTAGACTGTGCTTTGAATTCTCTTGAAATTCCACTGGAACTTCACCGAACTGTCACTGGACTGTCACCGAAATTTACCGAAATCTTACCGGAATGATCTTCAATTCTGTTCGTAATTATTTTAAATGTCTATACGTGAAACAAGGAAGTGATGAGTGAACTTCCCTTACTGACAAAAACTCTTCGTGAAGTTTAGAGGAAAACTTCACCACTTCAGAGTGCTATTTTTGGTCCGACTTTGTACTGTGTGTACATATCCATTTCACCAGAAACTTTGAGCCGTATAAAGTAGAGACTTCTAGCTACAAGATAAGCTATGTCTCATACAAAACTCTATATTATTCTGCAAGATATAATTCATGGTTCTTCCCAAAAAACACGTTTATTGAGTAAACTATAATTGACCAAAAGTACGTATAAGGTGAAACTGTAACTGTTAACTAACTTTAACCGTAACATAAAATAATCAAACTTCTACTCATACGAAGAATGCGCTGTCGTCGGGGATCGTGGAAAGGAGGGTTCACCAGGTATGTCAAGTCGAACAAAGAAAAGAGGATGCGTAGGAAAGAGCTTGGCTTAAATTCATATCCTATAAATGAGTCATCAACTTCTCCTTAACATATAAGTATCTAAACTATAGTCTTTTCAACAATCAATTGTTTCTGGTTTTACTTGCTGAGTGTGCACTCTACATATCGTAATTATTTGTGATGCCATCAGGAGTAAGTTGAATATAATGTCAATGCGCACATCACTCTTGACTTTTAACATTATAGCACATTCGCTTGCAGTAAGCGTATCTCTTTGAATCATAAGGCTCCCGATCACGTAAGCAACAATTATTGTCTTAATTCGCAACGGTGAGCACTATCCTTTGACTTATGAACACGAAAGACACTGTGAACAGCTACTAATCAGGTGAGCCTTCTGTGTATGGAATCTGTCTGATCTCTAACAAGAGAAACGACTGGCTGGAAAAATTCAACCTGTGCATTTCTCATTTATACTAAGGTATGAGCTGGTCCATTGAACTGAACACAATTTGCCAAATGTAGTGAGAAGTACCAGTGCCCAAAGATCATCAAACATTGAGTTCAACAGTTGTATTTGAATATGAGAATTACTAGCATGGAAGAAACCCTTAAATTTAATCTCTTCATGAACGGTATCCCACAAATGGTCACCTGAATTCATCATTTACAGATTCTTTCAACGGTTCATACTAATTCATGGAATCCACAATTTCCATGTATACGGCACTCAGAAACACGAGCACAGAAATACAACATGCTATTAGCTCCTTGAACAGAAGTTGGGTTGTTAGGCAAGATATGAAGAGCTAATTTTTGTTACTCCAATCGACATGGCCTAGCAACTAGTGGTCTAGATCTATAAATTTTAGAGATAGTTAACTGACTAAAACAGTCCTACTATAGCCCATTTCAATTCAAGGCAAATTGCATATAAAATCACTATAAACCATTTTTCAAGAAGCATTGCAGACAGAGTTAATATAACAACGTCTATTCAAGAAACATTGCAGACAATGTCATTTTCACAGGAAACAAGAGGCCTGGTATGGTCTCTTTAGGAAAAGCTTGTTGTGCTCTTATCTTTTCACATTCCCTAACTAATAACACGCTCATGGTATTTGAACCAACAATCACCAAAAGTAGGTAATTGATACCACTACTCAATTAGCAAATCTTTCAGAATCTCAGCCATGCATTTGATAATAACTAATGCTGCCATTCATTTGCGTTTATCTGATCAATATGCATAATACCAGTCAAAAACCTCAAAAAAACAGGTGCATACATCTAAGCTCAATTTAGAATCTACCAGGACTATTTTGAACCAATAGTATATAAAATTCGTCTGCATAACAATACATTTCATATATTCTCCATAAGAAGGAATGCAGATGAGTAGATGCTCAGAAAAAAAAACACGCACATTTTTAGCACTTCACTTTAATTTGCAGGATCACCCAAAAATTAGAAAGCCAGTAGTGTAGTGCTTGAGTGAAGTCCAGTTGAGATAGGAACAGTGAATTGACAATGCACGAACAACCAGAGAAGTGACTCTATTCACTTGGAATAATTTCAAGCTATGTATATCTTCCAAATTCTTGAGCTCTTCTCGAAGAACAAAAATTGTCCAGATATATATCCTATGACTACATAATACACTTTGTAAATGAAAAGAACGACGACATACCTTCCCTTTTTCTTCTTCTTTCCCGATGAGTTCTTTACCAATTTCGATCATGAAAATCTTCCTGCACCGATGCGCACAGTTCTCTGCTAGATCTCACGAGACTTCATACATTTAAATGTGCCGTTTGACCTTCACCGTTGCTCCTCAATGCGTCAGATGATTCCCTCATACTTGTTGTTGTATGGCACTGTCAATCCTCCTTTGGACATGCCTGAACAGCGACTCAAGATATATTTCATCCTGGAACTTTGTATATTGCTCGAAAGTCCACTCTGTGGTTTTCTTGATGGTCGATTGAAGCCAAAATCGCGTGCTGTAAACGAGGTCCGATTGCATCCTATTTAGCACTCACTTTGGTCCTGTATACAACTATCAGACTTACACCCCCAGGCATTCTCTTCTTGGGCAGTCAGATGAACACGTTTGACTCATCCTTTCCACTCATAGAATCATCTGCGTGGTTCCACTTCGAACAGATCTCTAAGAAAGCTCTAGTGCGTGCTCCCCAAAAAAAACCATTCCCTTCCCAATTGCCTTTTTCTTTCCAAAAAAAAATCCCTTCCTTCCCTTTTTTCGCGTCCGTTTTTTCTCTGTCCTCTCCATCCTCATGACCAAAAAAGGGCATTTTTTACACAAACACTCCACGTATACATTCTATATGCATTCTAATTATTTAAGCACTTAAACATATTCGATGGCATATATGTTCATACATTCGGATGTACATTATAAATATGTGCATGCCATTGCCATCATGGATGCTTAACATATACACAACTACGAACATCATCATACACAATTACACACACCTTTGCAAGTACGCACACATTAATGATATGTATTAGTACTATTACACATATGCGCATAAGCACACGTGCACACAATTCACATCAAGAATCATAAACTCAAGCACATGTATGCATATTCTCTAATTCACTAATGTCTATACAGGTACATGAAAAATGCAATGAAAAGCCAATGATTGGCTTAGAACTCAGACATCGTAAAATATGCAATGGAAATCATTTTCTAAG
Organism: Ceratopteris richardii; assembly: GCA_020310875.1. NCBI lineage: Eukaryota > Viridiplantae > Streptophyta > Polypodiopsida > Polypodiales > Pteridaceae > Ceratopteris > Ceratopteris richardii. The sequence continues at coordinate 71,426,865 of CM035441.1, read as the reverse complement.
ATAGAAATCACCAATGTGCATTTATGCTACCAAGTTGAATGTTATGCTTCAAATCTTCAAGCTTTTTATCGTATCACGACCACATCCACCCCCTCTGAACCTGTGCATCCTCCGGATGTGCCAATCCTGCATACATAACATCAAACACAAGCAAGAATCAAGTAGTCATAACATATAAACAGGACTTAAAGAAAATTTTAACTTGATGCGTGAAATCTGAAAACACATTGAATTTGGCATACATTAAGAGAAGAGGGTAGACAAAAACATCTCATACAACATATCAGAATACACTAATGCACTTAGACTAGAAATCATATGAGTAAATCGAAAACTTCTTAGCTCTCTCGATAACTCGACCCGGTCAGATCTAGTAGCCTATCCGAAGCATTTGCATATACCAGTCTTCACTAACTCGATTTATGAAACTCGCTTCTGGCTTCCCTATTGATCTTCTATCATCTGAAGCCCCTTCAGACCCTTTTCTTATTTTTCTCATATTTTTATTCTGTTTTTCTTCATTTTAATTCTTTATCCCAGCTCAACTTTTATATCTTTGCTTTTTATTTTTATTTATTTATTTTTCCACACTTTTCGGCCTATGTCGAAATCGGATGCGACTCGTGGACCTGACCACCCGGCCAGGTTTAGCCCACCCATCTACCGACCCGACATAGCGCACGATTCACAATGTCAGCCTCATACGAAATCAACGTCAGCTCGTGGCTCTAACCGCTCGGTCAGAGTGACTCCACCCGCCTATCAACCCGTATGAGCGCATAACAACATGTAGGTCAGGCCATACGACACAACTAGCGTCAGCTCGTGGCCCTGATCACCCAACCAGGGTAGTTCCACCCGCCTACTAGCTCATCGCAGCACCCAACAACACATACACATACACATAGATAGCTGGCTGGTATAAGAATTCTTTTCTCAGGATATAATCTGTCTGAAGATTAGGTCAGATGAGAGATCAAGAGTAGAAGTCGAAGTGTCTCACTCATCAAGTGTTTGTAAACACTACTATATACAGATACTTAGTCTAGGTCTACCCTTCACCTTCCTAGGTCTTGCTCTCGAAAGTTCTAGTCCATCTTCTAACCTTACTCATATAGTCCTGGTCCTCAAACATTACATGTAATCTAATTAGTGGCACGAGATTTTTGTTCTACTTAATTTTTCTTAATTATGCATTTATTTACATGTTATATGGCCAACCCATGTAGTCTTTTCATATGGATATATATATACATACATACACATATATACATGAGAGGAAAAGAAACTGAAACAATAACATCTCACCAGTATTAAATCAGAAGTCGCTCGAGCTTGTCGCCTTTAATCATTCTTTCTTTAGAAAAAAAACTTGAACTTGGTCATCCTGCATAAATCAGAGGCTTATTTCACACGAATCTATATAAAAACAATTATTCAAAAAAAGGAAAATATTACCTGGCTTTATTTATATACATTGATATTTATTTTTCTCACCGATCTCCGAGGATCTTCCCTGACTTTATTCTTCATAAGAAAAAACCTAACTTGATTCAAAATAAACATTATTTACACATATCTTTAATATAACCTTTTTAATTTATCTTTAAGACGTCTCGCCCCCTTCACGTTCCCTACGGAACAAGGCAAGCTGTTGTAAGAGTTCTGCATATTCTGCTAAGTCACGACTATATACAAGAAGTGCTGTTGGGTCCACTTCCATATATGACTCACGGTCATCCGAAGTATCATCTTCTCCATATGTTCGTGCCCTTCGATACCTGAGTATACTTCCTTCAATTGATGATGATATCAAGGTCTCCCTAGTGATACGATCTTTAACAAACTCTTCTATAGGAATTCTTTCTTCATTTTCGGGTGTAGGGAGCAAGTAAGTTGATATGAAAGAACTATCTAAGGTTCTCCCTTCAGGCACACTCCTTGACGTCTCTCTAAATCTTTCAGGAATGCTACCCTCAGGAATGGATGTGTCATTGGAATCTTCACTGTCCATTTCAGATCCTAAGATAGTAAAACAGTCCAATCAAACCTAAAAGACTTCCTATTAATAATCTGATCACAAATCTCCGTCAGTACCCTGTAAGAAACGAAAATTAGTATTAATAAAATGTCATGAATAAGTAAAACACATACATTTAATTTATTTGCTTCTTTACTTATTTATTACATCTAGACGGATTCATATCTTGTTATTTGTCTACATGGTTTTATTATATACATACATATATATATACATGTTTTAATATAATTTATTTTAATCATTTTCCTTATTGATGTCTTCATCTTCATCATCTCCACTTCCTTCCTCTTCACTTCCCTCTTCTTCGTCTTCATTTATTATCGTCTCATAATTCTCATTCTCTCTTCTTTTAAAGAGCTTAACTCTCTTTCCAGCAATTAAATCCTTTAACTTGGTCCCATCTAATTCTCTAAGTGAGTATGTTCCATTATCAAAAACTTTACATACCACATAGGGACCAAACCATCTCTTAACCAGTTTTCTTCGAGCCTCATATTGAGTATTCAATGAGCTATCGTAAACAAGTACCCAGTCTCCTTCCTTCAACCTTTTTGGCCTTAACCTGTGGGACTTGTCAAATGCAATTTTATTTTTCTCTCTAGAAGCTCTAAGCTTGAATGCAGCTTCTTCTACCAGATTTTTTCCTCTTTCTAGTTGAAGAATCCGTACTGCTAGAAGATCTTCTCTTGACACCTCGTCTTCCCAAGGCAAGGAAGTCCATGCTAAAGCATGTGACTCCGTCGGCAAAATAGGTTTTTGACAATACATCAATTCTGCTGGCATATATCCAGTAGTTCTACTGTATGTCATCCTATCTGCCCAAAAGGCAAATGGAAGGTAATTTGGCCAATTCTTTATTTTTCCCTCGCAAGCCTTAGCCAAAGCTTTAATAATTGGAGGATGACCACGCTCAATTTTCCCATTAGCTTCAGGATTGTAAGCAGTGGTAAGTGATAATCGAATTCCATATTTTTTAAAGAAGTCTTTAGCTTCCTGAGCATCAAGCTCACCTTTATCGGCAACTATTTTCTCCACATAACCAAATCTACTAAACACATCTTCTAATAGAAACTTGCATACATTGCTTGTAGTTTTCGTCCTTAGAGCTCTTCCTTCAACATGATTTGTTAGGTCTTCCCTTGCTAATACAATATACCTCATCTGATGCACCCCTAATGGCATTGTAACTAAATCAACAACCCACTTATAGTGAATATTAAGAGGATATGTTGGATGTAATTCATCTCTGTGTCTAACATTGGAGTACATCTGGCAAGGTTTACAAGTGGCTACATAATTTTGGGTATCCACATACATCCCAGGCCACCAGTATCTTTCCCTTATCTTTTCATAAGTTCCTTGAAAGCCTTTATGACCGGCCCATAGTGAGCTATGCATTTCACACATAATCTTTCCTCTCGATTCTTCACAACCTACAACTCGCTGGGGCATCTTACCCATTCCAATCCCTCGCTTCCAGAGTAATCCATCTTTCAGGAAATAATTGCTTGACTTTCTTCGAATGGTACGAAATTTTTCTTTGCTCCAACTAAGATCAGGACACTTCATACTTAAATATCTCCCGATTTCCTTCCACTCATTTTCATATTCGTCTTCATTAAATCTTTCTGTTATTCCTATTTGAATCTTGTAAGGTTCTTTTTCTATCCATATGTTATCTTTCCCTCTTCCTAAGCTATTTTGAACTTCCTTTGAAGACTCAGTACAAATTCCAAGCCTTTCATTTTGACGCTTAGGCTCTTTTCTATTTAGTGCAGTGAATGCTTTCTTTAGGCTTAAATTATGTACATGTGAAGCATAAAAGTCCAGACCTATCTCTTCATCATTAGAAGTCATCGAATCTTCATTTTCATATATAGCTCGTGATAGCATATCAGCCACCACATTATTCCTTCCAGCTATATGAACAAACTCAGGGTTTAGTGACTTAATGTATGCTATCCATCTTAACATGGCAATGTCTGCAGTGGAAAATTCACGATCATTCCCAACAATGGTAAACAATCTGTTTCTACTACCACATTTGCCCCAATCAAATATTCTTTATCATTTTTTAGCGCAGTCACTATTCCCCAAAGCTCTCGCTTAATTTGAGGGTAACCTCTCTGGCGAACATTTAGAACTTTAGCTCCGAAACGAATTGCATATCTTTTTCCTTCATCATCCTCTTGGCCAATCGCCCAACCTATACCTGACGGACTTGTATCTATGGTGATATAAATTTCTTTATTATCAGTATAATCAGCCTTTCTAAGCAATGGAGCTTCTGCAAGTGCTTTCTTTAATTTTCTCACGGCTTGAGTATGGATATCTTTCCATTGAAATCTTTGCCCTTTCCTAAGCAATTGATAAAGTGGGTCAGCAATATGGGCAAAATGGGGAATCCATACAACATAGAAAACACATGCCCCAAGAAATCTCCTTACTTCAGTGATCGAGGAGCAGACCTCTTTCATGTGCTGAATGGCATCTACTTTCTTTGGACATGGCTTCCTTCCCTTAGGTCCACATAAACTTCCTACAATTAAAACCTCTTGCACTCCAAATACTGATTTTTCAGCAGACAATGTCAAATGAACCTCTTCCAGCCGACTGAGAATGGATTCACAATCAGTTATATGCTTTTTAACAAAATTCCTACATCCATCCTCATCAAGAGTCTCGTCTCTATCTCTTTCTTCACAGCCTTTAATAGGGACATCATCAATAAATGGCATAGTCAGATGTGGGATAAAATCCCTAAGAACTTTATGCATACCATTCATCATATGTGCCACCGAGTTCGTGGCACCTTGCGGCAAAGTGCACATGCGCACAAGCCCAAGTGGCGTCCTCATAGTCGTCAAATCGCGGCTTTCGAGAGCTAGCTGGAATTGATCATATCCAGAGTGTAAATCTCCCATTGAATAAATAGATCTTCCTGCAAAAGCTTCTGCATATTCGTCTACAATAGGCCCAGTTCCCATATTTCTAATTGTCACTTTATTCACTGGCTGTAGATCTTGGATAAATCTTAATGACCCATTCTTTTTTGGTACAGTAAACCAACGGTTAGAATAAGGAGCACTTGATGGTTCAAGAATCCCCATTCTAATCTTGTCATTCAACAGATCAATTAGCTTTGAAATATGAGCTTTTGGTACTGGAATTGGTCTGAGATTCCAAGGTACATGTGGTATTGTGAAAATTATCATAGGTGTCACCACAGATGGATCTACACATCCAATTTCTTGGGCCTTGAAAGAAAAAGCTTTTCCATGCTTAAATAACATCCGAGAAAATACATTCTTCTCTTTTTCGCTGAGGAAACCATCTTTCCCCAATTGAATTTGCTCGAGCGTTTCTTTAGTGAATTTATGGCCTATTTTTCTCTTATCTCTGAGAGGTGGCTGAGATTTTACATCATCCATAAGTTTATTACTATCTTCAGGAAGTGGAACTGCGACTGGCTTTATCTTTTTATCAATTGTTTTGTATTTTGTTTCAACGAAGACTTTTTTACCCGTTTCATCTTGCTCAAACTTTGCTATTTCCTTATACATGGAAATAGAGTGCGTTTGAATCACATAATCACTCCTTTTTCCTTGAATTAATTCTTACAGATCAAACAATGTGTCTGCAAAGGATATCTCATCAAAGACTCCGGAGATTTCCTCGTTGAAGTTAAGCACTCTACATCCATGAAAGTTTCTTTGAAGATCTGCTATGTAATGTTTTTCCCACTTTTTTAACTCAGAAAAAACACGAAACTGAAATGAATTTGTCGAAGAAAGTGCTATAAAACTTGATATAAACATATTTACATTCGGGATCTTTTCACTTTTCAAGCTTTCATAGTCCCGACTTATGAAAGCTTCCTTTAAAAACTTTGATCCTCGAATTCTTCAGGAATAGGTCTTGTCCGAAGAGAAGTTCTATTCCTGATATGATCTACACATACCGTCATGAATTGAACTGCCTTTTTCCCATCCTTACTACGGATTCGCGCATAAGCCGATCCATCTTCTAAGACTCTTGTTTCCATTCTTAAGGCAGTAATATATGGCTGCCCTAGAATCAATGAGTAACTAGAATGATCTTGTACGAAAAAATTTTGATAATCACTGACATCTCCAATTGTAACTAGAACCTGCGGGCATGCACCAAACAACTCACCTGGCATCGAGTTCGCAGCCTTAATTCTCCAACCAGGCTGCATGTCTATTGGCCATTTCCCCTTCATATAGAGATCTTTGGACATCAAGTTAACTTCAGATCCATGATCAATAAGAGCGACAACTGGAGTGCTAATTTTCTCTAATCTCACCAACGTCTCAGTTGTGGCTCGAGCCCAATGATCTTTAGTGTAATAACTCGAAGGACTTATGTCGGAAGGATTTTTCTCCAAGGATATTTCCTCATGCATGCACGGTTGAACATTAGTCTCAATTGGTTTAAGTATATTTTTTAGCTCTTGAACTTGCGCTTGCACAGTATGAACAGGAGTCTCTTCATCCATTCTTTCAATCTCTTGCATGTCAGCTATTGGTTGTCGTTTCCTTCTTAAGAGGTCAATTATTACTTCTAGAAATTCTCTTTTTGCTATTCCCAGTAACTCACCGAGTGTAAATTCGATTACACTATCGAGCACTCTTTTCTCGAGAACTTGTTTAAGATTTGTGGCTTGCTCTATGTGCGATTTTAGCATATATGAGGGATTTCTCGCTCTTCCTTGTCCTTTTTTCACAGGTTGCATCTCTTGATCTTGAGGAGGAATATTATTGTGGGTAGGGACTGGCATCTCAGCAGAAGTAGGAATTTGAACTTGAGTCGGAATTTTATTTGGTTGGATTATTGTTGGTTGTGATGGTGGATCTATTTGAGTGGGTTGGTCTGTTTGTGTTGGATGGTTTTGGTTTGGTATTTGAGGCTGTTCATGTGAAGCTTCTACTTGACGCCTAGTTCTTCTTTTCTCCTCTTCACCCTCATTGGTTCTCCTTCGTTTCTCTTCCACTACTGCTTCATGCTCTACCGAAGAGCATAGGTATGTAACAACCGAGAGAGTATCTACAGGATCATCCCATCCACTTACCCCTCGGATTTCATTACTGGCTGTTTTTAAAATTTCATGATGCATCTTCCCGCAGTCTAAGGACTTTATTACCTTAGACCACGGTTCTAAATCATTATTTTCGTCAACTACCTGACATGCATACGTATGCGATGTTGAAGCAACGTTTTCACAAGTGCCAGGGAAGAATATTCTCATTCCTCCCCGACCAAAATTAATGTTTACCTTTTCTCCAGTCTTAGAGTCATATATCATCTTTTCCTTAACGAATACCAAATTCTTTGCTAATGCTTCTTTGAAGCTCTCACATGAGTATCTGTTATGCTCCAAAGAGTCACACCAAATACATCTTTTAATTTCCGGAGCTTTTGGATTTTTAGGTGCCAGTGCTTGTAAAGATTGAGATTCAATCATCTGCTTCATACTTTGAATCGTAAGGTCACTAAACCTTTTAAACATATCTTCCATTGTATTAGTGGGCACAACATCCTTTGGTGTTGGTAGGTTTACTTGAGGATTCTGTACAGGTTGTTGAACAGCCTGAGCTTGTTCTTCTTGCATATCATCATGCCAGCTCTGCATGAACTTAAACAAAGTTCTTTGCTTTTCTACATATCCTCTAACAGCTTCATCTACATTACCCCAGTCTTCAGTAAGACCAGACTCAGTTCCTATCTGTTGTAATTGTGGAAAAATTTCTTCTCGGGCTTTCGAATCTATAGCCCGGAGAAACAAGGATACCTTTTCTTGATCTATAGCCCTCCTATCATAATCAGATAAGTCTGCAAATTGCTGATCAAACTCCCTTTTTATATCTAGAATAGATTGATCTTTTGGTTTATGTATCCACTTTAGAAATGTGGATCTAGTCACTTTGTCTTCGTCATCCAGTGCAAACATCCTTGTGAGTATCATCTTGTATTGTGACCATCTTATTTGCCCTTCTATAACTAGTCGAGGTGCATCCACAACTAGTCGGTCACCCAAATGTAATTCTGAAACGTATACAAAATTGTCTATTAATTCTTGGTCACTTAATGGTGTTAGACCTGTACCAAGGTATCGTGCCTCCAATTCGTATTCCTTGCAAAAACGAGTAACATTTTTACCACTGAAATATCCACTTCTTTTGATTACTCGCTCATGAAATGCCTGAATGGCACTCCGTCTTTTCTCGTCCTGCTGAAAGCACAGGAGTTGGGTTATAATATCCATCGTTGCGTTGCCCATAAATGGTCAAGCACAATGAGCTCACTCAACCGCACCACTCTTTAAACTAGGATCAGGATCTCTACACTCTCCTCCTTTCACGTCGGGCTCACCAGGTATGTCGTCGGGGATCGTGGAAAGGAGGGTTCACCAGGTATGTCAAGTCGAACAAAGAAAAGAGGATGCGTAGGAAAGAGCTTGGCTTAAATTCATATCCTATAAATGAGTCATCAACTTCTCCTTAACATATAAGTATCTAAACTATAGTCTTTTCAACAATCAATTGTTTCTGGTTTTACTTGCTGAGTGTGCACTCTACATATCGTAATTATTTGTGATGCCATCAGGAGTAAGTTGAATATAATGTCAATGCGCACATCACTCTTGACTTTTAACATTATAGCACATTCGCTTGCAGTAAGCGTATCTCTTTGAATCATAAGGCTCCCGATCACGTAAGCAGCAATTATTGTCTTAATTCACAACGGTGAGCACTATCCTTTGACTTATGAACACGAAAGACACTGTGAACAACTACTAATCAGGTGAGCCTTCTGTGTATGGAATCTGTCTGATCTCTAACAAGAGAAACGACTGGCTGGAAAAATTCAACCTGTGCATTTCTCATTTATACTAAGGTATGAGCTGGTCCATTGAACTGAACACAATTTGCCAAATGTAGTGAGAAGTACCAGTGCCCAAAGATCATCAAACATTGAGTTCAACAGTTGTATTTGAATATGAGAATTACTAGCATGGAAGAAACCCTTAAATTTAATCTCTTCATGAACGGTATCCCACAAATGGTCACCTGAATTCATCATTTACATATTCTTTCAACGGTTCATACTAATTCATGGAATCCACAATTTCCATGTATACGGCAATCAGAAACACGAACACAGAAATACAACATGCTATTAGCTCCTTGAACAGAAGTTGGGTTGTTAGGCAAGATATGAAGAGCTAATTTTTGTTACTCCAATCGACATGGCCTAGCAACTAGTGGTCTAGATCTATAAATTTTAGAGATAGTTAACTGACTAAAACAATCCTACTATAGCCCATTTCAATTCAAGGCAAATTGCATATAAAATCACTATAAACCATTTTTCAAGAAGCATTGCAGACAGAGTTAATATAACAACGTCTATTCAAGAAACATTGCAGACAATGTCATTTTCACAGGAAACAAGAGGCCTGGTATGGTCTCTTTAGGAAAAGCTTGTTGTGCTCTTATCTTTTCACATTCCCTAACTAATAACACGCTCATGATATTTGAACCAACAATCACCAAAAGTAGGTAATTGATACCACTACTCAATTAGCAAATCTTTCAGAATCTCAACCATGCATTTGATAATAACTAATGCTGCCATTCATTTGCGTTTATCTGATCAATATGCATAATACCAGTCAAAAACCTCAAAAAAACAGGTGCATACATCTAAACTCAATTTAGAATCTACCAGGACTATTTTGAACCAATAGTATATAAAATTCGTCTGCATAACAATACATTTCATATATTCTCCATAAGAAGGAATGCAGATGAGTAGATGCTCAGAAAAAAAAACACGCACATTTTTAGCACTTCACTTTAATTTGCAGGATCACCCAAAAATTAGAAAGCCAGTAGTGTAGTGCTTGAGTGAAGTCCAGTTGAGATAGGAACAGTGAATTGACAATGCACGAACAACCAGAGAAGTGACTCTATTCACTTGGAATAATTTCAAGCTATGTATATCTTCCAAATTCTTGAGCTCTTCTCGAAGAACAGAAATTGTCCAGATATATATCCTATGACTACATAATACACTTTGTAAATGAAAAGAACGACGACATACCTTCCCTTTTTCTTCTTCTTTCCTGATGAGTTCTTTACCAATTTCGATCATGAAAATCTTCCTGCACCGATGCGCACAGTTCTCTGCTAGATCTCACGAGACTTCATACATTTAAATGTGCCGTTTGACCTTCACCGTTGCTCCTCAATGCGTCAGATGATTCCCTCATACTTGTTGTTGTATGGCACTGTCAATCCTCCTTTGGACATGCCTGAACAGCGACTCAAGATATATTTCATCCTGGAACTTTGTATATTGCTCGAAAGTCCACTCTGTGGTTTTCTTGATGGTCGATTGAAGCCAAAATCGCGTGCTGTAAACGAGGTCCGATTGCATCCTATTTAGCACTCACTTTGGTCCTGTATACAACTATCAGACTTACACCCCCAGGCATTCTCTTTTTGGGCAGTCAGATGAACACGTTTGACTCATCCTTTCCACTCATAGAATCATCTGCGTGGTTCCACTTCGAACAGATCTCTAAGAAAGCTCTAGTGCGTGCTCCCCAAAAAAAACCATTCCCTTCCCAATTGCCTTTTTCTTTCCAAAAAAAAATCCCTTCCTTCCCTTTTTTCGCGTCCGTTTTTTCTCTGTCCTCTCCATCCTCATGACCAAAAAAGGGCATTTTTTACACAAACACTCCACGTATACATTCTATATGCATTCTAATTATTTAAGCACTTAAACATATTCGATGGCATATATGTTCATACATTCGGATGTACATTATAAATATGTGCATGCCATTGCCATCATGGATGCTTAACATATACACAACTACGAACATCATCATACACAATTACACACACCTTTGCAAGTACACACACATTAATGATATGTATTAGTACTATTACACATATGCGCATAAGCACACGTGCACACAATTCACATCAAGAATCATAAACTCAAGCACATGTATGCATATTCTCTAATTCACTAATGTCTATACAGGTACATGAAAAATGCAATGAAAAGCCAATGATTGGCTTAGAACTCAGACATCGTAAAATATGCAATGGAAATCATTTTCTAAGATAGAAATCACCAATGTGCATTTATGCTACCAAGTTGAATGTTATGCTTCAAATCTTCAAGCTTTTTATCGTATCACGACCACAGCGCGCAGAGCTTCCACATGAACATGTGTTTTCTATTAGAGAAGATGTGTACAAACAAGCTTGGCCTCTTCTTACTCAAGCTATAGAAACTCTCCTACACTGAGTAGTTTCTTATTACCATCTCTCTCAGATGAATACTTGACATTTCAGGTTTCTGTTATTCATCTTTACATACACAATCTATGGCGTCTTCTACACTACATACGCGATCTTTGGTGTCTTCTATCTCTCTCTATCGGTATATCTGTCGGGAAGATTTGCATCTTCCAATTGATGACCCGAAAAATTAAAATATTTATTGGTGAATTCTAAACCTCTTTTATATCACTGTTGATCAATTGTGTTAATTGGATTAACTATTTTGAAAGTGTTTTCAGGTATGAAGGATGAAGCAGGACATATGTCCATGTTAGGGTTTACCCTAATTACTTATTTAATGAGAATTTCCTATTTTTACATTCAAGAATTATGGGTATTCAGCCTAGGGTTTCTTGAATTCATGTGTTGCTTATAAGATTTGGTTAATGTTAAGGGTTTAGATGATTTTAAGGGGTTAAAGCTAGGGTTCAGAAAATAGATGTTATTTAAAAAACATTAATATATAAATTACATATTTATGTATTAAAAATTAAACTATGTTATTAATAATTACTTTAATTATTTGTGTGCATTTAAAAACTAAGGTTCTAATTAATTAAAAGCTTAACCTAAGCTTAATTTAATGGATTTATTTAATTGAGAAATTTAGGGTAAATAGAATTAAAATGATTAATTAAATGGATAAAAAACTAGGGGACTATATGAGCACTAGGAAAAAAGAATGGCTTATATAAGTTGTGTAACTAAAGAGATTTAAGGAGTGGTCTCAATAGAAGATGCACTTAAAGTGAAAAAAGTTGGTTAAGAGAAAGAGTGGAGAGAATTAGTGAAGATGAAAAGAGAGGAGTAGAAATTAAGTGTAATTAAAGTAGAAAAGTTAAACTGGAAAGTGTGGTGGCAGTAAGGAGATTAAAGTGTGGTTGTAGATTAAAAGTTAAAACTAAAAAGAGTGGTTTAGAAGTGACTTGTGTATGTATTTAAATGAGTGTTTAGCTCAAGTTTCTCCTAATGTTTCTTTGCAGGTACTTTCTCCTGCTCTTTACTTTCTTCTGTTTTTCCTTCTTTCTCATTAGACCCTCCTCGTGCTCGGGATATTAAGCCATCATGTACTGCTGTGTATGATGATCTTGATGTTGATTGTCCGGCTGGAAGCATGCCCATGCCTATTCCATGGCTTGGTCTGGGTCCCTGTAGCAGTGCGTGTGTGTGATGTGTGTATGTGCACGTGTGTGTGTGTGTGATGTGTGAGTATGTATGTGTATGTGTATGTGTATGTGTGTGTGATGTGAAGTGTATGTGATGTGATGTATGTGATGTGTGTGTGCGCGTGTATGTGATATGTGTGTGTGTATGTGATGTGATGTATGTGATGTGTGTGTGCGCGTGTATGTGATATGTGTGTGTGTATGTGATGTGAAGTGTATGTGATGTGATGTATGTGATGTGTGTGTGCGCGTGTATGTGATATGTGTGTGTGTGTATGTGATGTGAAGTGTATGTATGTGTGATGATGTATGTGTGTATGTGATGTATGTGTGTGTGTGAAGTGTATGTGTGTGTGATGTGTGTATGTGTGTGTGAGAGAGAGAGAGAAATTCTCTCCCTCCCCTCCTCTGTTTGAGCGCAGCAACGCGCAGACAGAGAAGGAGAGAGAGAGATCGGTAGAGATAGAGAGAGAGAAAGTAGAGAGAGAGAGAGAAAGTCTCTCCCTCCCTCCCTGGCGCTGCATGCAGCAGCACACACAGAGAGAGAGAGAGTAGAGAGAGAGAGAGTGAAAGTCTCTCCCTCCCTCCCTGGCGCTACGCGCAGCAGCGCGCAAAGAGAGAGAGAGAGAGAGAGAGAGAGAGAGAGAGAGAGAGAGAGAGAGAGAGAGAGAGAGAGAGAGAGAGAGAGAGAGAGAGAGAGCAGACAAAGAGAGAGAGAGAGAGAGAGAGAGAGAGAGAGAGAGAGAGAGAGAGAGAGAGAGAGAGAGAGAGAGAGAGAGAGAGAGAGAGAGAGAGAGAGAGAGAGAGAGAGAGAGAGAGAGAGAGAGAGAGAGAGAGAGAAGAGGAGAGAGAGAGAGAGAGAGAGAGAGAGAGAGAGAGAGAGAGAGAGAGAGGTAGGCAAGCAGAGAGAGAACGGGGAAGAGAGAGAGAGAGAGAGAGAGAGAGAGAGAGAGAGAGAGAGAGAGAGAGAGAGAGAGAGAGAGAGAGAGAGAGAGAGAGAGAGAGAGAGAGAGAGAGAGAGAGAGAGAGAGAGAGAGAGAGAGAGAGAGAGAGAGAGAGAGAGAGAGAGAGAGAGAGAGAGAAAGTATATCCTCCCTCCCTCCACGGTCTGCGCGCGGCAGCGCCGCAAAGAGAGAGAGAGAGAGAGAGAGAGAGAGAGAGAGAGAGAGAGAGAGAGAGAGAGAGAGAGAGAGAGAGAGAGAGAGAGAGAGAGAGAGAGAGAGAGAGAGAGAGAGAGAGAGAGAGAGAGAGAGAGAGAGAGAGAGAGAGAGAGAGAGAGAGAGAGAGAGAGAGAGAGAGAGAGAGAGAGAGAGAGAGAGAGAGAGAGAGAGAGAGAGAGAGAGGGAGAGAGAGAAGAGAGAGAGAGAGAGGGATAGAGAGAGAGAAACAGAGAGAGAGAGAGAGAGAGAGAGAGAGAGAGAGAGAGAGAGAGAGAGAGAGAGAGAGAGAGAGAGAGAGAGAGAGAGAGAGAGAGAGAGAGAGAGAGAGAGAGAGAGAGAGAGAGAGAGAGATAGAGAGAGAGATCGGTAGAGAGAAAAAGAGAGAGAGAGAGATAGGGAGAGAGAAAGAGTTAATTAATTTGGTAATTAGTTAATTAGTTAATTAGAGTTAATTAGAGTTAATTAATCTAACTTAAAGATAATTATATTTAATTAGTTAGTTAATATTGCATTATTAAACTAATTATATCTATTTAGACATATTACTAGAGTATTTTAATTAGAGATAAGTAGGTTTATTAAGATATTTATGAGATTGGTATTGTATAATTAGATACATACTTGTATGTGTTAATAAAACATATGCATAGGCATGTAATTGCATTATGTGTTAACATGTGCATTAGCATATATTAGCATTTGAAAGCATGCATGTGAAGTGCATTAGTATGTATGAGGAATGTATGCATTAGATGTGAAATGCTTTAATGAATGTAATGTCTTTTAAGCTTCTTAATGGTTCTTATAACTTTACTAACATGCTAATGTTTCTTTGCAGAAACATTGAAGATTACAATCAATTAAAGTGAAGTGAAGACAATTGAAGTGAAGCGGCAGCCTAAAGATCCATTTAAATCTTATTTCCCATTTAGTCAACTATCCAATTGACTAGACATTTATCCAATTGTTTAGGTCTTCCAGTTGTATTAGAATTATTAATTTGAACCATTAGCTTATCAATTAATTTATTCAAGCAGTTTTGCAACAATATTGTTTCTCATTACTTTCTTTGATGTCTTCTAAATTAGTTCACGAGTCTGAGCACAGTACTATTGAAAATATAGAAAATGTTCCGCCAACTCTAGACAGACCAGAAACCTCTAGCTTACCTGATAGTTTAGTAGAAGAAACCATGATGGAACGCGTAACAGAAGAGTCACTAGTTTTAATCTCATATCAGGAAGCTGTTGCTAGGTACGAGGCTGGCCGTCCTTACGGTCCATAGCTATTTAAACTATTTAAAGACCTTAGTTTCAGTCATAGAATTAGGTAATTTAAATTGTTTTGTCATTAGAACCCTTATTTTCATAAGCCTGAGTTTGCTACAGACACCCCGCGTGTGCCGAACGATTTAGACGGATGACTTGATCCACCATCCGAGCATCTCTCACGACCCGACATTGGTGAACCCAACGTGAACAAACGGCCTTGCAACTCAGGTATAAAATTTAAATTTTTCGTGCATGTGCATACATGATATCGACAGGTTGGATTGCAGAAGCTTCTTCATCCATGGGAGCAGTGGCTCTGTCTTTGACTCCTTGCACTCTTCTAGGTGTTGAGGGCTGTTCCCTAGGGAACTGAGCGCCTCCACGAAGAGTGGCAAGTAGCTATCCTCATCTCGCCACCCCTTTTCATCGACAAGAACGTTTGCACGATCATCCATTAGCAACTGATGTATTAGATTTTGATTCTATTAAAAATTGTATAAACTTATACACAAGTCACTCTTTAAGCCTCTTCTTCGATTCAGATTCCAGGTATTTATATTTGGATTCTTTTTGCTTGCACATAATTAAATGAAAATGACATCTAATGTAGAGAATCTTCTGCATGATATGGAAGCACGATTAATTTCATCTATAGATTTAAAGCTTAATTCCAAGTTTGAGTCCTTAAACTCGTTTCTTTCAACCTTAACTACAGTAGTATCTGATTTTAATGCAAATCTTAAGTCAATAGATACTCAATTTTATCACGAGTTTAGGAATTTAGAAGGAATTCTTCATTATGAACTCTCAAATTTGAATGAAAATATGGAAACAATAGCAAATCATGTAAAAGAAATTTCATCATTCAAAACGATTGGTCATGAAATTGCAAGTTTAAAAGAGAACATTGAAAGGTTAAACAATCAAATACACGAAAGTGCTACATGTGAATGCAAAGATAGATATCAAGTACGAGTTCAAAGTAGATCTATGTATTCTATTGGCCAAAATCCTTTACCCGATCATAGAAAAGTTGATCCTAAGGCTTTATATCAAAGACCGAAGAGAACTGTAAGATGCTTCTGGTGTGACCAACTAGGTCATACTTATGGGAATTGTATGGCCTATGAGAAAGCATGTAGCCAACAATTGGTATTAGAAAGTGAACAGAAAATATGTGATTATCAAACGCATCTACCATTGAGATTAAACTTAGGTAGAGGAGGAATGATAGACTATTTTGACCAAGAAACATTTAGTCCTAAAACCAAACTTCAAAAACAATGGAAACCTAAGAGTCATAAGGAGAAAAGCAATGTATGTCAATTACATTCTATGAACACCAAGATTGTGCCTAAATGTGAATGTTTGGACAATGATCAAAACCTTATTAAACCTAAATCTATGAATAACATTGATCTTCAAATTAAATCTAAGGATCAAGATACATTGAAAAAGTTTAAGAAAGAAGAAGATGTAAAGATAAAAGATGATGAAAATGAACAATCAATTGATGGAAATATAGATATACAGGCGGTTAAAACAGAACCTAAAGTCATAGAAATTGACAATAAATGTGATCAAAATAAAAATGATGAAAGAATAGTACAAACATCTGAAGACGAAAATCTTCAACTTCAATCAGAACATGACAAGAATATGGGAAAATGGGTACAAGAAGCCATATGGAAGATTGAAAATAATATCAAAAACCATCTAAAGGTAAGAAAAAGGAGAAGAATTTAAGTGAATAGTTTTATTGTGATGGAATTGTTTATTGAAGATAAAACATTTCAAATTTTGATTTTTGCTTGTTGCATATATGCTGTTTTCCTAAAAATTGAGAAACATATACCTAAATTGTTTAGTTTTAATGTTTGAAAAGCTAATTACAAACTTATGATTAAGTTTACATTACGATTTGTTTAATCAAAAGAATTCTAAAATATGAAAACACAAAGTTTGTTTCAAATTAAACAAAAAACATGTTTGTAAGTATGCTTGCAAATGATTTTGATCAATATGCTTGTCATTTCCTAAACTTATGATAAATTTATGATTTTTTTTTCTTTCACAAATAAGAAGAAATCTATTATGAAGAACGATTATGAAGAATATTATTATGATGAATATTTTGCACAAAATGATCTTTGTTTACAACAATTATGATGATATACTTTTAAAAGAAAGAAATATATATGATATAAATATGATCATGATAAATATGAAGAACATGAAAAAAATGTTACAATATGAGGATGATTTTATTGATATACCATATGATGAGTAAGAGGAACTTTTATAATCCAGATATGAATTTTTCATTGATATAAAAAAAAATGATGCTCATTCATAAAGATACAAGTTAAAAAAAAAAAACTTTGAACATTTTGATTTTTCCTAAATTTTATGAACTTTGTTTCATAGGTTGAAAAACCTATTTAAAAAAATTAAGAATGCATTATTTATGATAATTATAACCACTATGAATTTCTTATGATGAAATTTGTGACATGATGAAGATGAATCTGATAGAATATATGAATTTATATTTGCAAGATAAATGATAATTAAGATTACTTGTTTTGTAGCTTCTATTTTATAAGTGATTACAGGTTCTGAAGATGCATTGATCAAAGCAATTGAAGATGTTATGCCAAAAGTTCTGATAAATTTAAAGAGAGCAGATTGAAGATGAAGCAGATTGAAGATAAAATTGATTTTAGGTCATATTTTTCTTTGTCTTAAAATTTTGTTTTACGTATTTTATTTGCATTCATATAAAACTAATTGATAAAATCTGGAATGAAGAATATTAATTTATAAAGGACTCTATTTAACCATATTAGGAAAATAGACATAATTTATATTTCTACATTTATAGATTAAGTGAGATTTGTTAAAAATAGAAGGATTTGTAGTTCATTTAGATAACGAAAGTAGTTGTATATGTGTAGGAGCATATTGTTGCATGATTCATGTCTGTGAAAACCTAGATCTTTCTTGTCCATGCAGCTAGATCCTTAGCTCGGATTGAGGGGTTAAGCCTTTCCCCTTTAAAACAAAAAAGTAGCGAAAAAAAAAAAAGAATATTGACATGGAAGTTATACCTTCTTCCACCCCAAAAAGGTATTTACATTTATTATCGATATGAAGTTTACATCATATTTATATGAAGAAACTAGTTGAGAAAAAACACATCTAGTGATTAAAATTGGGCATACAAGGCGGCTATCTGTCCAAGTAGATTTAGTAGATTTCTTTGGCATGCTTGATTGCTCATATGTGAATGCATATATATGACGAAACCTGCATTTGAATGAATGAAAATGAATTCTGTTTTATACTAATATTTACATAGTTTATAAATGGATAAAATGTTAACTAATGTTTGTTGACTGAAAAGGTTAATAGTTTACCTTTATACTTTAATATGTTTTCATTGTCAGATGTAATTGAAATAAACTTCATGTGCATGTTGAAAAGATTTAAAATTTGATAAGATTAAATATATTTAAAAAAGAATCGATGCTGTTCTATGATTTAATTTCAGGATAATCATTGAAAATGCTGCTTCCCTTAATCTGCAAGTTGGCCCATCGGGATGATGTGCAGGTTTGGTGGCGGTGGATGTCGGGAAGATTTGCATCTTCCAATTGATGACCCGAAAAATTAAAATATTTATTGGTGAATTCTAAACCTCTTTTATATCACTGTTGATCAATTGTGTTAATTGGATTAACTATTTTGAAAGTGTTTTCAGGTATGAAGGATGAAGCAGGACATATGTCCATGTTAGGGTTTACCCTAATTACTTATTTAATGAGAATTTCCTATTTTTACATTCAAGAATTATGGGTATTCAGCCTAAGGTTTCTTGAATTCATGTGTTGCTTATAAGATTTGGTTAATGTTAAGGGTTTAGATGATTTTAAGGGGTTAAAACTAGGGTTCAGAAGGATTTTAATGGTCTAACCCAAGGGGGTTTATGGGTTTCCAATAGGTTTTCTAGGGTTTTACTATATTTAAAGGGATAAAATAGATGTTATTTAAAAAACATTAATATATAAATTACATATTTATGTATTAAACATTAAACTATGTTATTAATAATTACTTTAATTATTTGTGTGCATTTAAAAACTAAGGTTCTTGATGTCTTCTAAATTAGTTCACGAGTCTGAGCACAATACTATTGAAAATATAGAAAATGTTCCGCCAACTCTAGACAGACCAGAAACCTCTAGCTTACCTGATAGTTTAGTAGAAGAAACCATGATGGAATGCGTAACAGAAGAGTCACTAGTTTTAATGTCATATCAGGAAGCTGTTGCTAGGTACGAGGCTGGCCGTCCTTATGGTCCATAGCTATTTAAACTATTTAAAGACCTTAGTTTCAGTCATAGAATTAGGTAATTTAAATTGTTTTTTCATTAGAACCCTTATTTTCATAAGCCTGAGTTTGCTACAGACACCCCGCGTGTGCCGAACGATTTAGGCGGATGACTTGATCCACCATCCGAGCATCTCTCACGACCCGACAACGCTTCTGCTATATTTCATCTCTCTCTCTTGCTCGATTCTTGATTGATATATATATAGTCTTCATTCTTCCATGCTCTTCCGTGCCTTTCACTTTCGGTATGCTCCACGATCCTTCTTTATGTGTGTTATGCACACTCCCCTATTCACTACTCTGTTACTCGTCCTGTTCTCATATTTACAATTCCTGATTCGGTTTTCTGATTCTGCACGTTGTACAACTTGGTCGTGCTTCTTTAATTCTGCTTCTCTTTGTCTTTTCTCCTTCCCCTTTTTTGTCTGGATGCCAAATTCGTGAGTGCTTCTTCAACAACTCCCCCTCAATCACTAATTTGCATCTTCCGGTCTTCATATATCTTTCTTTCTTTTATACCTGCCTTTTCTTTGAATCTGTTTATCTTTGTTCCATCCAAACTCTTTGTCAGCATATCTGCAATCTGATCTTTTGTCGAAGTGTATACAATTTCTAACTCCTTCTCCATTACCTTTTCCCTCAGGAAATGATACTGAATCTCTATGTGTTTTGTTCTTGCGTGAAACACCGGATTCGCTGCAAGATATAGAGAGCTCATATTGTCTCCATGTATAATTGGTATACCTTGATCAATGCCCAAGCTTTTGAGCAAGGTCTGCATCCATATTACTTCTTTAGCTGCTTCTACTAGTCCTTTCTATTCAGCTTCTGTTGATGATAAAGCCACTATGTGTTGTTTCTTCGAGCACCAGTTTACTAGCTTATCTCCTAGGTATATCATATACCCATGTGTCGATCTTCTGTCATCCTAGTTACCTGCCCAGTCTTAGTCACTGTAGGCTCTCAAATTTATATCTGACATATAAGGATAGTATAATCCTTCCTTAATAGTTCTCTTTTTATATCTGAGAACTCTTTGACCTGCAATCAAATGTGGGTCTTTCCGACAATGCATAAACTGTGATAAAACTCCCACTGCATAACTCAAGTCAGGTCTCGTTAGTGTAGCATAAATCAAACTACCTACTAACGACTGATACTTTGTCATATCTTTGTAATTTGCGCCATCATATTTACTGAGTTTGTGATTGGCTTCAAGCGGTGTTGAAGCTTCTCTGCAATTCTGCATATCAAATTTCTTCAATTTATTCAGAAGATACCTTTCTTGTGATACATATACGCCATGGTCTGTATAAGTGACTTCCATTCCAAGAAAGTATGACAACTTTCCTAGTTCACTGATCTTAAACTCCTTTTCAAGCAGTTTCTTCACCTCTTTGATTCCTGCATCTGAGGTACCTGTAATTATTATGTCGTCTACATAAATGTAGATGTAGATCATTCCTTCGTCTGTTCTTTTAATGAGTAGACTTGCATCTGCCTTTGAACTTTGGTATCCAAGTTTGTTTAGATACTTCACGAGTCTGTAGTTCCAAGCTCTTGGAGCTTGCTTTAGTCCATAAAGTGCTTTTCTTAGCCTGCACACAAATTTTGGGTATCTGGAGCTTACAAACCCTTCAGGTTGCTCCATGTAAACTTCATCTGATATATATCCGTTCTGAAATGCATTCTTAATGTCTAGCTGACTTAGCTTCCATCCTTTTGATGCTGCTATAGCAATCACTGTCCTTATGGTTGACATCTTTGCCACCGGACTAAACGTTTCGTTGTAATCTATGCCATGTGTCTGAGCATAGCCTTTGACTACCAGTCTAGCCTTATATCTGGCTATCCTTCCATCTGCAAGCTTCTTTAATTTGTAAACCCATTTACTTCCAATTACTTTCTTACCATTTGGTTTAGGAACAAGCTCCCAAGTCTTGTTCTCCTCCAGTGCTATAAACTCTTCTTCCGTTGCTTCTTCCCATTGCTTCTTTCCTTTAGCTTCAGCATAGCTTTGAGGTTCTTCATCACCTTTGACCATATATGCATAGTCTTTCTGAGTTATGTATGAAGTATCATACGAGTACCTTTCCGGTTGTCTTCTAATCCTACTTGACCTTCTTGGTTCACATTCTTCATGTGTATCTGAATACACGTCTTCATCAAATCCCTGTTCATCTCCATTTCTTATACCTGATCCGATCCTGGACGTACTCGCCTGCATATGATCTTCATCTCTATTTACTTGCACAATTGATTTCCCTTTCTCTTTTCTTCTTACCTCTTCTTCAAATTCTTCAATTGTTTGACCTTGATCTATATACCAGCTTTTTTGTTCATCAAAACATCTCTTGAAACAATAAACTGCTTAATTAGAGGACTCCATAACCTGTAACCCATCTGTTTTTCATCGTATCCGACAAACACATATTTTTTTGATTTCGGTTCAAGCTTATGTATGAGTTGAGACGGTACATAAGCATAAGCGACTGATCCAAACACTTTGCAGTGATCAAGTGCTGGCTTCTTTCCCCACCAAGCTTTATAAGGGGTCATTCCATCTAAAGTTGTACATGATAATCTGTTTACCAAGTATGTCGTTGTGTTTACGGCTTCAATCCAAAGATAATTTGGACAATCCTTCTCGTTTAACATGGCTCGTGCAAACTCAACTAGAGTTTGGTTCCTTCTTTCTGCTACTCTGTTTTGTTGCGGTGTATACCTGCAAGTTATTTCTCTTTTGATACCTGCATTCCAAAGATAATCATTGAACTCTCGGGACAAGTATTCTCCCCCTCCATCAGACCTCAGTCTCTTAAGCTTTCATCTTGTGAGTCTTTCAGCGTATGCATGAAAATGCTTGAAGGCTTCAAATACTTCTGATTTTTCTTTTAAGACATATAACGTTATCCATCTTGTAGCATCAATGAATAAAACATAGTACCTTGAACTGCTGATCGATCCTTCTTTTGTTGGACCCCATACATTTGTATGTATGAGTTCAAGTACTCCATCATGTTTGAATCCTTTCTTCTGGAAAGGTAACCTGTGGGCTTTTCCCATCTGACATGCTTCACATTTGTGAATCATATGTTGATTCTGTACATTCAGTAATCCCAGTACTGATTGATTTGCTATCATAGCTTTAATTCCTTTTTCATTGAAATGACCTAATCTCTTATGCCAGAGATCAAGTTCTGTAATCACCTTTTCATTATGTGTGAGCAATGCTTGGCCAACGTTCCCTTGTACTCTTAAAGTAAAGAGTCTGCCTTCTTTCTTACCAGAAACGATCTGATTGTATCCGTTCTCGGGATCTTCTACAAATACTCCTTTATTTGTAAATCTGACCTGAAAACCTTTCTCAACTATCTGTCCTATGCTGATCAAATTTTTCGGTATTGTCGGAACATATAAAACATTGGTTAGCAAATCTGCTCCACTCTTACACTTCACTTTTCCAATTGAATGAACATTATGTCTTGTATTGTCACATGTTTGAACAGTGTGACATGAACTACCTTTTTCCAGTTCTGCATCAATTCTATATTTCCTGACAAATGATTAGAACATCCGTAGTCAATGTAAAATACCTTCAGGTCTTCGTTATCTGATGTGCTGATAGAGTTCATCATCAACGATGTATGACTTTCATTCTGCGTGTCATTTGCGTAGTTGTTGTAGGTGGTGTTGTAGGATTGATTTTGTCCCCAACTTCTTGTTCCATCTCTGCCATAGCCTCTTCTTTGGTTTTGTCTACCTCTTTGATATCTTCCGCTTCTGCCTCTGCTATTACTATTCTGATTTTGATTTGAACCTTGTTGATTATGCCAACAATCATAAGCCAGAAGATTACTTAGTCCACAAATCCAGCAAGCTTTCTTGTTGATATACTGACTGCTTCTTCCTCTTCCAAAGCCTCTTGCTCTTCCTCTGCCGGTGCCTTTGCCTCTAGCATAATAAACCTGAGAACTCGACTCTTCTTCATCTTTTGACTTACCTTTATCTCCTTTCTTTTTGTTCTTCATGTACATTGCAGAGCTTTGTCCTTTATCTCCATCTCCTTTCAGGTCTTGCTCATATGTGAGCATGAATCCTAGCAACTGATTTAAATATGGAACAAAATGATGTAAAGAGAGTTCAATTGAAAGTACAAAAGGTTTCCACCTTTCATCTCCTCTCAAACTTGTGAGCACTTGCGCTATCAATCTGTGGTCTTCGATATCTTCATTTATGGATCCAAGACTGTCTGCTAGATCCTTCATTTTAGTAACATAGTCAATAATGCTTTGATTCAACTTCTTTTTGAACATTGTGAATGCGGACCATAAGCTAGCCTTCCTCGCTTTCGTAGTATTTTGGAAATGGTCCTCCAATGCACTCCATATGTCCTCCGCTGTTTCCAGACCTCTAATATGCGGCAGTAGATAATCTGTAACAGTACTATAAATGTATGCTCTTGCCATTGCATCTTTCTTCTGCCACAACTTCAAGGCTTCCAATTCTTCTTCCTTTGGTTGTCTGTTGACTTCCAAGGTTGGCTTCTTTTCTTCTCCGGTCACATACATCATTTAGTCCTTACCCATAAGTAAGGCTTCCATGCGCATTACCCATGCAGGATAATTATCTCTGTCCAGCTTGTCAATAGAGACATGTTCTGCCATGATCTTCTTGTTTTCTTTCTTTGCTCTGTTACCTCTTGTTAGATTTCACGGATCTGATATCACTTGTTGTGGTGATTAACCGGCTCTGATACCACTTGTTGGGGTGGTCGACGTCTTCGGTAGTACCCCTTTTATACCTCTGATAGTAGTAAGCTTCTAGTACCACCCATCCGCCGCAACAAAGACTCGAACCTTATCAAGCCTGCGGAAATTCGCTGCACCACCGAATTAGTGTTAAACTATAGTGATGTTAGAACACCTCTATAATCAACAGTAGCTTAACAGGGCTTCTGCCACTCAAACTCTATTAGACTGTGCTTTGAATTCTCTTGAAAATCCACCGGAACTTCACTGGACTGTCACTAGACTATCATCGAAATTTACCGAAATCTTACTGGAATGATCTTCAATTCTGTTCGCAATTATTTTAAATGTCTATACGTGAAACAAGGAAGTGATGAGTGAACTTCCCTTACTGAAAAAAACTCTTCCTGAAGTTTAGAGGAAAACTTCATCAGTTCAGAGTGCTATTTTCAGTCCGACTTTGTACTGTGTGTACATATCCATTTCACCAGAAACTTTGATCTGTATAAAGTAGAGACTTCTAGCTAGAAGATAAGCGATGTATCATACAAAACTCTATATTATTCTGCGAGATATAATTCATGGTTCTTCCCGGAAATCAGGTTTATTGAGTAAACCATAAGTGACCAAAAGTACGTATACGGTGAAACTGTAACTGTTAACTAACTTTAACCGTAACATAAAATAATCAAACTTCTACTCATACGAAGAATGCGCACAGAGCTTCCACATGAACATGTGTTTTCTATTAGAGAAGATGTGTACAAACAAGCTTGGCCTCTTCTTACTCAAGCTATAGAAACTCTCCTACACTGAGTAGTTTCTTATTACCATCTCTCTTAGAT
The DNA here is from genome assembly GCA_020310875.1 of Ceratopteris richardii. NCBI lineage: Eukaryota > Viridiplantae > Streptophyta > Polypodiopsida > Polypodiales > Pteridaceae > Ceratopteris > Ceratopteris richardii. Next base: position 71,401,852 of record CM035441.1, on the reverse strand, counting down.
GAATACCTGACATTTCAGGTTTCTGTTATTCATCTTTACATACGCGATCTATGGCGTCTTCTATACTACATACGCGATCTCTGGCGTCTTCTATCTACATATCTGTATCTCTGTATCTCTCTCTCTCTATCTGTATATCTCTATCTCTGCATCTCTCCACTTCTGCTATATTTCATCTCTCTCTCTTGCTCGATTCTTGATTGATATATATATATATAGTCTTCATTCTTCCACGCTCTTCCATGCCTTTCACTTTCGGTATGCTCCAGGATCCTTCTTTATGTGCGTTATGTGCACTCCCCTGTTCACTACTCTGTTACTCGTCATGTTCTCATATTTACAATTCCTGATTTAGTTTTCTGATTCTGCACGTTGTACAGTTTGGTCATGCTTCTTTAATTCTGCTTCTCTTTGTCTTTTCTCCTTCCCCTTTTTTGTCAGGATGCCAAATTCGTGAGTGCTTCTTCAACAAATCTTACGAGCAAAGAAATGAATCTCTCATATGTATCTACTTAGCAACAATGTGTAGACATGATGACAAATGCTTATGGAGTGAGGCTCAACAAGTTCAAATCTATGATTGGACTTCAAGAAGTCACAAAGGATTAAGAACTCAAGCATCTTAGGCTTGAGGGGAGTTTTTGGTGCATATGGAAAGCCTAAGTGCTTGTTCATAAATATTGGACTTCATTGAACCTTGACCTTAAGTTAGATGTATACACATACATATCTAATTATTTCTAAGGTTAAAATAGGATTTCACTTTATCCAAATGTATAAGGATAGCTTATGATAGAATCTCGTGGATGTATTGAGAGCCAAAACCAACGATTTCATTTGAATTCATAATTCAAATGCTCTCATAAAAGTATGGAAGAATATTGATCTATCGAATGCTCACTTTTTAAATGTGTACTTGTACATTGTCTATTTAGTCATAGGATATCATCAATGTATCACTCATTATTAAGTGTACATTGTGCTTAACACAAAGCTCTTGGATTCCCCCAACACCTCTATGTATCATACTTTATGTAGTAGTACATTTACATCAACTTTGATCATCATTTGTACTCATTGTTCATAGTTGCAATATATTCACGAATTCCACTAATTGCAACATGAAGATAAAAATCTTGTAAGTGTGCCTACAAAATAGTTTAGTCATTGGAATCATGTGCACTAAGATATGTTTATGTCTATGTGATTGTGTCCTTGCATCATTATCTTCCTAAAATGTCGAGATCACCCTTTGACTTCTTATGTATCTAGGTGAGAGTATAATCACTCTAAACTCATAAAATACCTTTTGGTAGCTCACCCACCTCTCCATTTAAATATGTAAAAATGGATTTGGGTCAATTTCTATCAAGTTGTGAGCTCTAAGTAATTTTTTGAGTGCCTTCTTCCATAAATAGAAGGTTTTCTTTACAGGGCATGATTCAAGGGTTATTTGTTTCGAAATAAAATTTTAAGATCGATTCTCCCAGGTACTATAAAAATATTATTGCATCTATTGCAAGCTTAATAATTCTACTAGAGAGTCTAAGTGAAAAATAAGTTGATATAGAGTAGGTTTTTTCCAAAACCATCTCATCTCTACAGACTTAAATCACTCATAAAAATCATATGCTCTCACTAAAACCTCAATAGAATAGTTAGAATAAGATTCATATCTTTCAACACATCATTGAGTAGTGTCCATTGGTTCTAACTTAGCTACATATGTGTTGACATTTATAGTGGTCAAATTTTCATATAACATTTTCATCTGACCCCGTACTAAAGGACATCCCATTCTAAAGTTGCACAATCTCTTATCTATATCAAACACTAATCTTTTCTCCTTAGTATCCTTTAAATCTTCACATGCATAGGAGAAGTGTTCTTTCTTCTAGTACCTTATCGCTCATTCTAACCAACATTTCTCTAGTAAACTAGTTGAACTGGTGGTATAAGGATTTGTTGCATTATGGTTGCACATGTGGGGCTACTTGTGGCATCATTATTGGTTGAGGAGCACCTTGCATGGGATTCACTTGGCTAATATTAGGTTGACTTGTTCTAGGTTCTTTGAAACCCATGGAGCACACCTTGTTATGAAGCTTGGCCATCTCTTTTTATAGAGAAGCTTGCATGGTCATCACATTCTCCATTTGTTTACTCAACATTTACAATTGAAGTTATAAAGGAGTCCTCAATCTTCATGTCTTATAATCTAGCAGTTATTTTCTAGTCTATAAGATTTGACATGTTCTTCAATCCATCTTTGAATTTCAGTCCTATCTTCAGGACTTAGGTTATTTAGGAAATTTATTACAAGATCAAGATTTAAAGCATCTCTTTTCGCTTGACATATTGCGAAAACCATCTTATAAATTTGTTAAGAAAATGAATAGGTGAAACACTCAGTTTTGAGGAAGGAACCCATCATAAAAATCCATCCTGATTATGTTGAGTAAACTCTTTGTAATAGAATACCTTGTGCACCTCTTTCCTAAAGTCATCCTAGACTTTACTTGAATGTTCATGAATAGCATCTAGAATCAGTCCTAACACTACATGCTCAAAATATTGAGTGAGATATCTTTAGATAGTCCTTGGATTTTTTATTGATCTTCAAAAGTATCCAAGAAGTTTATTACATTCATAGTAATAAATTTTCCTCTCTCTTGAAACTTCTTGCACCACATGTACACCTGGTTTCTTTCTCATTAGGATCTTGAAGGCTTCCTCTGACTCCCTCATCTATTTGGCTCTAGTATGTAATAGCATATCTAGGGTGATAGGTTCAAGAATTTGTGTGTGCTCGGAGGAAATCTTGGAGAAGAGTTCACTAACATGCTCAACTAGAGAATAAGATTAATTTCTTACTTTCTAATGCATCTTTCCTTTTATGTCCTTTTTTATGATTTTTTCTAAGTTCTTGTGTTTCACCCTAGGGTTTAAATGATCTTGTTTTAATGCTACTTTTGTATTAGAATTATATCTTAATTTCTAATGTTCATTGAAATTCCTTTCACGTTCTAATGATTGCCATTCAGATCTTTTTTCTGATTCTTTTCAAGTCTTGATTTTCATGAGTTCAAATGTTCTCCTTTCAATTTAGATCTATTTCTATTTAATGTTTCTCTATTTTTAGGTTTTTGTTCTTTTTATGTTTCAAAAATTTTTGAGTAATTATAAAAAGCAAAAAAGTTCTATTTATAGTAATTGTTGAAAAGTAAAAACAATTCTCTTTCTTTATCTAATGGAAAGTGGATGCTCATACATTACCCAAAAAAGTTCCTATTTCCAATGAGTGCAATGCAAAAATTGAAGAATGGTTACATACAGTTGGCTTAGAGAAGAGGTTCAATAAAGTGTGTAGAGAAAAGCCTTTACATTTACAATCAAATATGAATTCTAAATACAATTGAGTACTATATGTGATCTATCTATGTATGTATGTATATATCTATCTATCTATGTATCTATTTATTGATCAATCAATCTACCTATCTATCTATCTATTGTTAGACATCAAAATGGACTGACCTACCTTTGTAATTTATATTTGTAATAGGAGCAGGGTTTATTTTCTGAGATCTAAAGAGTTATCTCTGAAAATGTGGTGTTTCATATATCTCAAAGTATGGAGCGGTGTAAAGTAGCGAATATGATGAGAAAGAGAACAGTCTGGTGTAATGTGTCTATGCGGAACAGTTAGTCTGGAATAGGAACAAAGGGAATCTATCTTGCGGAACTATGAAAGAATGCAGAAGTTTCTATAATGTTGTATTAAGTTTGAAGATTAGAAACATAGTTTTATATGTAATGTTTACGATGAACAATGAGTCGCAACAAATGAGAACTATGTCATAAAAGGGAACTCCCCTATCAAAACTCAAGAAAATTACATCTTACGTTTGAAAACTCTTTACATCAGTATACATGCACTTCAAAAATCAAGTGAAAACATGCAAATTTTTGACATTTTTTATCATTTTTTGAAAATTTAGGAGGCCAAAATATGTGAATTTGGATCTATTTAACATTGATATCTCCAGAATCTATATGAGAAATATAAAATTGATAAAATATCTTATATAGAAAATAAAGTTAAATGTGTGTTGGATAGATGATCTTTGATAGTGATTCAAAAACGTAATAGAACATGGTTTCATTATGTGATGTGCTTTCAAGCTGTTGTATAAGCACCAAAAATGTCATATATTTTCAAATTAATTCACAAATCTCTTGATCTATGTCTACACCCCCATCATTCGATGCAATTGATTTATTCTAAGACTATTGGGAGCTCTCTTCTTCTTCTTCTTCTTCTTCTTCTATATCATCAAGAGATCTATCCTCATCCAAGTACATACCAAATTCTATAGGATCATGCATAGATCTTCTTGTTTGCCTATGATTATATGTCCACATACATTTGGAAGCTTTTGTTTTATCATATTGATGGTTGATTTCCTCAAGTGCCATATTTTTGTCAAGGAAAAATCATAAACAAGAATATTTACATCATCCATTTTAAGGGTGGATGTACTTCGAAAATTCTTTTTCTTTTTTATCATGTTCGTTTGGTGTCACATATCATTTCTAAGTTATACTTACAAGTGAATGTGTTACTACTTTTTGTCTAATACCAATGGACTATCAAAGCCTCTATTCTTCTTTGACCAATATCATTAATGACTTCTAACACTTTTGCTATCCAAAATTGTCTAGTAGCCTCGTCATTATCAGCAAGGACTGCAATAAGTGTTCTAGCATTTATTTCTTTCAAATATCCTTACCATCATGCTTCAACTTGTTTCATCATCCTTGGGCCTACATGAATATTCCTTTCTAGTGGATGCATAAAGCTTTGAAGTGTATTTACATGCTTGGTCCATATTCATTGATCTTTGTGTGCTAAAATCCCATGTGAATGGAATATCAATCGGCCAATGCCCTGCAATGGTATTCTTTATAATCTCTTCTTGATGGTTTAAAAACTCATCCCACCAAGATACATCTTGATCTCTAGCATATTTTTTTGCATGCTTAATCTATCTCTTCTTCTCAAAAGTACATGCATCCACCTTTTACTTTGCTCAGCAACATTTCCACATCTTTCCATATTGCTTTTATCTTCACATGGTTTTTTTTTTTGCACCATCCATAGACAAATTCGGCACATGCAATAAAAATCTGCATCCATGTTTAGGCTTCCACCCTAGAGAACATGAATACTGCTTTGTGAATAAAAGAGTAATTTCATTAAGCCTCATCATCAAGAATACGTGGTTATAATTAATGTTGTGCAATGGAGCCAAAACCTTAGTACTATTATCAATAACTCCTAAACAAAACAACTTAAAGTCATAAATCTATGTAAGGTGTTGAACTTCAAGCTTTGGAGTATATGCTTCAGAAATCAACACATATAATATTGGGAGAGTAAAAGCATTATGGCATGCCAACCTCTTAGAGAACGTACTGAACATTTGATCAATGTGATCATGAGTGTGACCAACCAAAAGGAAATTTACCTTAACTTTTTGAAACACTTTTCTATCAACAAGCATGCATGAATATCCAAAGAATGTAGATTTTTTATTCTCTCTTGTAGTATTATCAAGCTGCAAATGTACATTTGGTGGCAAAAGACCCTCCCATAATTGCAAGACTTTATGAATCACAGTAACCATAAGGTTTGGATCATTATGAATGTTGAGATATATGAAGAGAACCTTCGATTTTATGGTTTCATTGTATAGCAAATCACCAATCAAATGCATTTGCACAAGGACTTCATCTGCAATGTCCTTAGGAATTTGAGCAAAATTAAGAAGATATGTTTTCTTTTGATCCATACATCAATCAACAAACATATAATGCTCTAAATTTTTTAGTGCTTTACTTCGATGATAAATTGCTTTCTTTCTTTCCAAATCTTGAATCTCAAATGGTTCTTTAGAAGACTTTTAAAATTATCTTTTTCTCTTGGTGTTGTGGCCCCCTTTTGCCATGTTTTTAAAAGTGGCATAAACTTAGCATTCACCCATTCTAACTTTATGAGGAATACTCACATTGTTAAACTCCTCTTTCCATAATCAAGTAAAATGTTGATACAAGAAATACTTATCATTTTTAATTTCCATCTCTTCTTTATATACTTGAAATACTTCTCGACGAGTAAAGTTATCTGACAAGTGTTGACATTTTGGTCCAACTTCAGAGTGATGGAACTCGATACCAAGCATTGAGATTGCAGGAAAAGTCGATGCGAGGCATTGAATTTTGGGCCACATCGATGCTAGGTATCAAATTTGGGGTGAGGTTGATGCAAGGGATCTACCTAGCCTACAAAAAAAATGATAAGCATGGAGTTGGGAAAAAATTTTGATGGTTGGCATCGACCTTGTGGTCCAACTCAATGCCTCACATCAACTTTGGAGGTTAGAACGATGCAAAACATCGACCTTCTCGTCGAAGTTGATGCCTGGCATTAAGTTTGCAGTCCAGGTTGATGCTTGGCATCAACTTGACACACAAGCTCGATGCTTGGCATTGAGTTGCACTACATTAGGTTGATGCATGGCATTGATGTGGGCCACAACTTAGATGCTTCGCATCGAATTGGACTAGAAGGTTGATGCCTCGCATCAACTTGACCCCTAAAGTCAATGCATGGCATCAACTTGGACATTAAGCTCGATGCGTGGGATCGACTTGGACCCCAAATTTGATGCCAGGCATCGAGTAAGACCACAAGGTTATTGCCTCACATTGAAGTGGCCCGCAAACACTGAGATGTATCTCATCCCCTTGGCTAGGATTAATGTCATGCCCTTGACTAACATAAATTGAATCACTTAGGGAAATTGCGAAGTGCAAGGAGAAGTCCTTTAAGAAGCTGAAGGTGAAATTTAGAGCTGGAGAATTTCTCTCCTATGTGCAGTGGAAAGTGCAGAAGACCTTCTCAAGATCAAAACTTTTACCTACAACAGAAACTTAGAATGATAAGTGGTATCAATGGAAGAACATAATGAAATTGAGGCTTTGGTCACTCAAACTAAGCACTATTAGCTTTCAAATGAGCTATCAAACTTTCAATTTGGAGTAGTTTTGGTTTGGCAACTCTTTGCCTCAAAACAGGCTGCATGTCTACTCAATTAGGCTGAAAACTGGACTTTGTTAAAAACTCAATAACTCACAGAGCATGGCGAATCTAACAAAAATCTTTTAGATAGAGAAAAAAAAATAAGATAAAAAATTCCAACAATTACTTAAACTCTAAAAATGGATACATATATTGAGAGATATGAATTTGCAATCAAGCTACCTAGAAATTGGTATGTGGCTAGACATAGTCTCTAAGACTGTAGAAAATGAAATGAGTGAAACCAAATGAACTACCTACAAGGGGACTTCAGTGCCTTATTACTCTACTGTTGAGTGTACTCCATTGCCTTTTTTGTAGCCAAACGACCATGAGCTCTCACGATGAATTTGAGAGCTCTTCTCCACTACTTTGAGCAGCCACTCTTCTCTTCCAGTTTAGTTTTTGGATTTGATTATCTTTTGTTTGATTCTCTTTTGGACTCCACTACTTGCTGAAGTAAATGCTTCCATTTTTCATTTTTGTATTTTCCTTCTATTTGAAGAAAATTCTTTTCGCAAAATATATATGACCTTGCTTCTTTATTTTTAACACTCCCCCTCAAAATCACATGTGAGCTTGCACCTTCAGCCATATATGCAAATTGATTTTGACCTTGAACCTCTTTAGTTTAGAAGCATCTAAGGACTTTGTAAACATGTATGCAACCTGGTCATTAGTTCTAATGAACTTTATATCAACATCCTTGCTCAAAACTTTTTCTCAAACATAATGATAATGCACTTCTATGTGTTTACTTCATGCATGAAACACTGGATTGTTTGTCAAGTGAATGCTTGACATGATGTCACCATAAATAGGAATGGTCTCTACTGTTGGAGAAACACTCACTAATTGGTTATATATTTGAAGGTCAAATCTTAGGAAGAAAACCCCATGCCTATGTGAAGGGACAAATTCACAAGTGTATCATATTTGTAAAGTTAGTTCCCTTTAGTTCTAGAAGTTTTTTAAAATCACGAGATACGAAAATCTATATAAGTTAGTTTGTATCAACTGACGCGGAGAGAGAGAGTGAGAGAATAGAGAGAAGAAGTAGAAGAAGGAGTTCATTTATACGACTGTGTATAGTCGTGCTTCTCTGAGTGAGAAAGCAACTGTAAAAAACTTTTGAGTTTTTTATAGTTATGAGAAAGAACTGAGTAAAGTTCTGTGTATGAGTCTCTCTCCATCATCTCCATGCGTGCCTACTGTGTGAATAGTTACAAAGATCAAATTTTCTGAGCAATTCGATGCCTGGCATCGAATCTTGGCTGATAAGTCATTTTTTCATTCTCTGTGTGTTACAAGTTGTTGAATCTTCTAAAAATATGAAGTTTGTGGAGCAACTCGATGCCTGGCATCGAGTTTGAGCATAAAGTCGATGCCCGGCATCGACTTCTAGCATATAAGTCATCTTCTTCATGTGTGTGTAAAAGAAGCTGTTTCTGGTGCAGAAAAAGGGCCTAAAAAAGCTCAAAGTCGATGCCCGGCATCGACTTGGACTGAAATTCGATGCCAGGCATCGAATTTTTTATTTTTGGACACCAGGAATACTAAAACAGGCAAATTTTCCAGTTTTGGAAGGTCATACAGGGTCATCTTGTGAAGGCCATAACTTGAGTTCTAGAGCTCCGTTTGATGCATATGATAGCTTGTTGGAAAGCTCTACTCTTCTAGTTTCAACCTATAAAGTTTCATGGAGAAATAATACTTGAGCTAGGAGAAATTAGCAAAATACTGAAGGTATGTCATTTCGGTGACTAGGAATTTCTGTCAAAGCAAAGTTCTCACTTTAGGCTATCATTTCTCAAAGTTTGGAGTGGCAATGAGTTAATGGTGACCATAGAGGTGTTCTAGTGTCATCTTAATTCATTTCTTGTGGTGTTTTATACATCAACAAGTGGTATCAGAGCAGAAAGATTCTCGAGAGCAGAAGACGACAAAGGTACGAGAAGTTTTGTAAAGTTTTCCATTAAAGTTTGAAAGGTGAAGCATTTGAAGACACAAGGCATCAAAAGGTTACTTCAAAAGTATCCTCATACACAAAGAACTTCAAAAGGTATTATCCTTCATCCTTTAAGCTCACAGGTTGCGGCAGAAGGAAAGAACTATGGCAGATCATATTTCCATTGACAAACTGGACAGAGATAATTACCCCGCATGGGTAATGAGAATGGAAGCCTTACTTATGAGTAAGGATCTCATGATATATGTTACAGGTGAAGAAGAGAAGCCAGTATTCGAAGATGAAAGCCGACCAAAGAAAGAAGAACTAGATGCTTTAAAGCATTGGCAGAAGAAGGATGCAAGTGCAAAAGCATACATCTACAATACAATCTCTGATCATTTACTACCACACATCAGAGGATTGGAATCATCTGAAGATATATGGAATGCATTGGAGTATCATTTCCAAAGCACTACTAAAGCACGGAAAGCAAGTCTATGGTCAGAGTTTACAACATTCAAGAAGAAGCCAAGTCAAACCATTAGTGATTATGTCACTAAGATGAAGGATCTTGCAGATAGTCTTGGATCCATAGATGAAGATGTTGAAGATCACAGATTGATTGCTCAACTACTTGCAGGTTTGAGAGGAGATGAAAGGTGGAAACCTTTTGTCTTATCAACAGAACTGTCATTAAATCATTATGTTCCAGATTTGAACCAGTTGCTTGGTTTGATGCTCACATATGAGCAAGACTTGAAGGGAGATGGAGATAAAGGACAAAGTTCTGCAATGTACATGAAGAATAAGAAGAAAGGAGATAAAGGTAAAGCAAAGGATGAAGAGGAGTCTAGTTCTCAAGCTTATTATACAAGAGGTAAAGGCACTGGTAGAGGAAGAGCAAGAGGTTTTGGAAGAGGAAGAGGTAATCAAAATAACAACAAGAAGGCTTGCTGGATCTGTGGATTGAGTAATCATTTGGCTCATGACTGTTGGCACAACCAACAAGGATCAAACCAGAATCAAAACAACAATAGCAGAGGTCGAGGTGGAAGATATCAAAGTAATTTCCAAAGAAGTAGACAAAGTCAAAGAGGAGGCTATGGTAGAGGTGGAGGAAGAAGTTGGGGACAGAATCAATCCTACAACACCACCTACTACAACTATGCAAATGACACACAGAATGAAAGTCATACATCATTGATGATGAACTCAATCAGCACATCAGATAAAGAAGATCTAAAGGTATTTTACATTGACTCTGGATGTTCTAATCATTTGTCAGGAAACATAGAATTGATGTCAGAATTGGAAAAAGGTATTTCGAGTCACACAGTTCAAACTGGTGATAATACAAGACATAGTGTACATTCAATTGGAAAAGTGAAATGCAAGAGTGGAGCAGATTTGCTAACCAATGTTTTGTATGTTCCTACAATACCTAAAAACTTGATTAGTGTGGGACAGATAGTTGAAAAAGGTTTTCAAGTCAGGTTTACAAATGAAGGAGTATTTGTGGAAGATCCAGAGAATGGATATAATCAGATTGTCTCTGGTAAAAAAGAAGGTAGACTCTTTACTTTAAGAGTGCAAGGAAACATTGGTCAAGCTTTGCTCACACATGGTGAAGCAGTGATTACAGAACTTGATCTCTGGCATAAGAGATTAGGTCATTTCAATGAAAGAGGAATTAAAGCTATGGTTGCTAATCAGTCTGTACTAGGATTACCAAATGTGCAAAGTCAACATATGGTTTATAAATGTGAAGCATGTCAAATGGGTAAAGCACACAGGTTACCATTTCAAAAGAAAGGATTCAAACATGATGGAGTACTTGAGCTCATTCATACAGATGTATGGGGACCAACAAAAGAAGGATCTATCAGTGGCTCAAGGTACTATGTTCTTTTTATTGATGATGCTACAAGATGGATAACATTATATGTTTTGAAGGAAAGATCAGAAGTGTTTGGAGCCTTCAAGCATTTTCATGCATATGCAGAGAGAGTAACAGGTCAAAAGCTTAAAAGACTGAGGTCTGATGGAGGGGGAGAATATTTCTCCCAAGAGTTCAATGATTATCTTTGGAATGCAGGTATTAAGAGAGAAATAACTTGCAGGTATACACCACAACAAAATGGTGTAGCAGAAAGAAGGAACAGGACTTTGGTTGAGTTTGCTAGAGCTATGCTGAAGGAGAAGAACTGTCCAAATTATCTTTGGGCTGAGGCTGTAAATACAGCTACATATCTTGTGAATAGATTACCATGTGCAGCTCTCAATGGTATGACTCCATATGAAGCTTGGTGGGGTAAGAAACCAACACTAGATCATTGTAGAGTGTTTGGATCAATTGCATATGCTTATGTGCCATCACAACTTAGGCATAAACTTGAACCAAAGGCAGAAAAATATGTGTTCATTGGTTATGATGAAAAGCAGATGGGTTACAGGTTGTGGAATCCTCTAACCAAACAATTTATTGTTTCTAGAGATGTTACATTTGATGAACAGAAAAGTTGGTATGCAGATCAAAGTCATACAGCTGAAGAATTTGAAGAAGAGGTAAGAAGATGTGAGAAAGGAAAATCAATTGTGCAGGTAAATAGAGATGAAGACTATATGCAAGCAAGTACATCTAGAAGTGGATTAACAAGAAGAAATGAAGAAGCTCCTATATTTGATGAAGAGGTGTATCCAGACACTTATGAAGAATGTGAACCAAGAAGGTCAAGCAGGACTAGAAGACAACCAGAAAGGTATTCTTATGATACTTCTTACATAACTCAGAAGAACTATGCATATATGGTCAAAGATGATGAAGAACCTCAGAACTATGATGAAGCTAAAGGTAAGAAGCAATGGGAAGAAGCAATGAAGGAAGAGTTCAATGCACTGGAGGAGAACAAGACATGGGAACTTGTTTCTAAACCAAATGGTAAGAAAGTAATTGGAAATAAATGGGTTTATAAAGTGAAGAAGCTTGCAGATGGAAGTATAGCCAGATACAAAGCTAGATTGGTGGTGAAAGGCTATGCCCAGACCTATGGCATAGATTATGATGAGACATTCAGTCCCGTAGCTAAGATGTCAACTATAAGGACAATCATTGCTATTGCAGCTTCAAAAGGATGGACTCTAAGTCAATTGGATATAAAGAATGCATTCTTGAATGGATACATATCAGATGAGGTATACATGGAACAACCTCAAGGGTTTATAGATTCCAGATATCCAAATTTTGTTTGCAGGTTGAGAAGAGCATTGTATGGATTGAAGCAAGCTCCAAGAGCTTGGAACTATAGACTGGTGAAGTATCTCAATGATCTTGGATATCAAAGTTCAAAAGCAGACCCAAGTCTACTTATCAGAAGAACAGAGGAAGGTACAATCTACATTTGTATTTATGTAGATGACATTATAATCACAGGTACTTCAGATGAAGGAATCAAGGAGGTAAAGAGATTGCTTGAAAAAGAATTCAAGATCAGTGACCTAGGAAAGTTGTCATACTTTCTTGGAATGGAAGTTACTTATACAGATCATGGCATATATGTATCACAAGAAAGGTATCTTCTGAATTTATTGAAGAAGTTTGATATGGAAAATTGCAGAGAAGCTTCAACTCCACTTGAAGTTAATCACAAGCTCAGTAAATATGATGGTGCAGAATACAAAGATATGAGGAAGTATCAATCTCTTGTGGGTAGTTTGATTTATGCTACACTAACAAGACCTGATCTTAGTTATGCAGTGGGAGTCTTGTCACAATTCATGCATTGTCCAAAGGACCCACATTGGATTGCAGGTCAAAGAGTTCTCAGATATATCAAAGGAACTATAAAGGAAGGATTATATTATCCTTTTACTTCAGATTTGAAGTTGAGAGCCTACAGTGACTCAGACTGGGCAGGTAACCAGGATGACAGAAGATCAACTCATGGTTACATGATATACATTGGTAATAAGCTTGTAAGTTGGTGTTCAAAGAAACAACATACAGTAGCATTATCATCAACTGAAGCAGAGTACAAAGGACTTGTGGAAGCAGCTAAGGAAGTCATATGGATGCAGACATTGTTCAAGAGCTTAGGCATTGATCAAGGTACACCTACAATACTTGGAGATAATATGAGTTCACTTTATCTTGCAGCAAATCCAGTTTTTCATGCAAGGACAAAGCACATAGAGATACAGTATCATTTTCTCAGAGAAAAGGTAATGGAGAAGGAGATTGAAGTGGAGTACATTTCTACTAAAGATCAGTTAGCAGACATAATGACAAAGAGCTTGGATGGTGTGAAGACCAGCAGATTCAAAAGCATGGCAGGAGTAAAAGAAAAGAAGATGATATGAAGAAACAGGGAATGTCAATTAGTGATTGAGGGGGAGCTGTTGGAGAAACACTCACTAATTGGTTATATATTTGAAGGTCAAATCTTAGGAAGAAAACCCCATGCCTATGTGAAGGGACAAATTCACAAGTGTATCATATTTGTAAAGTTAGTTCCCTTTAGTTCTAGAAGTTTTTTAAAATCACGAGATACGAAAATCTATATAAGTTAGTTTGTATCAACTGACGCGGAGAGAGAGAGTGAGAGAATAGAGAGAAGAAGTAGAAGAAGGAGTTCATTTATACGACTGTGTATAGTCGTGCTTCTCTGAGTGAGAAAGCAACTGTAAAAAACTTTTGAGTTTTTTATAGTTATGAGAAAGAACTGAGTAAAGTTCTGTGTATGAGTCTCTCTCCATCATCTCCATGCGTGCCTACTGTGTGAATAGTTACAAAGATCAAATTTTCTGAGCAATTCGATGCCTGGCATCGAATCTTGGCTGATAAGTCATTTTTTCATTCTCTGTGTGTTACAAGTTGTTGAATCTTCTAAAAATATGAAGTTTGTGGAGCAACTCGATGCCTGGCATCGAGTTTGAGCATAAAGTCGATGCCCGGCATCGACTTCTAGCATATAAGTCATCTTCTTCATGTGTGTGTAAAAGAAGCTGTTTCTGGTGCAGAAAAAGGGCCTAAAAAAGCTCAAAGTCGATGCCCGGCATCGACTTGGACTGAAATTCGATGCCAGGCATCGAATTTTTTATTTTTGGACACCAGGAATACTAAAACAGGCAAATTTTCCAGTTTTGGAAGGTCATACAGGGTCATCTTGTGAAGGCCATAACTTGAGTTCTAGAGCTCCGTTTGATGCATATGATAGCTTGTTGGAAAGCTCTACTCTTCTAGTTTCAACCTATAAAGTTTCATGGAGAAATAATACTTGAGCTAGGAGAAATTAGCAAAATACTGAAGGTATGTCATTTCGGTGACTAGGAATTTCTGTCAAAGCAAAGTTCTCACTTTAGGCTATCATTTCTCAAAGTTTGGAGTGGCAATGAGTTAATGGTGACCATAGAGGTGTTCTAGTGTCATCTTAATTCATTTCTTGTGGTGTTTTATACATCAACATCTACCTGCACATCAAGATCAAGCAAAAGCTTCTCAATCCACATAGCTTCACAAGTTGCAAAGGCCAATCCTCTATATTCTGCTTTTGTAGATGATAGTGCAACAGAAGGTTGCTTCTTCAAGCTCCATGTGATAGGCTTGTTTCCTATCATGAATACATAACTTCAAGTGGATCTTCTGTCTTCCTTGGAACCAACCCAATCAGCATCACTAAAGCCCTTCATCTACAATTCTTCATCATATCTATAAAACAATGCATGATTGACTGTGTGCTTCATATATCTTCGCACTTGTTCAGCTGAATTTAAATGTTCACTTGTTGGAGCTTGCATAAATTGAGAAAGAACTCCAATAATATAACAACAATATGGTCTTGTGATTGTAGCATAGATCAATGAACCTATAATAGTCCTATATGTAGTTATATCATGTAACTTCTCTCCATCATTTGAGCATAGCTTCACATTTGTGTCCATAGGTTGAGTGAGTGGTTTGCATTCACTCATTCGAGATTTGAAAAGAACATCCAACAGGTACTTTCTTTGCATCAAGTAGATGCCACCTTTCCCATAGACTACCTCAATGCCTAAAAAATATTTCAACTCACCAAGATATGAAATCTGAAACTCCTTACTGAGTTTTCTTTTTATCTCTTGTATTCCTGCAACATTATTGCCTGTTCCGATGAGATCATCAACATATATGTAGATGTATACCTGCTTCCTTCAAATTTGTTCATGTACAGAGAAGGATCAACAATACTTGGACTATACCCGCACTTTTTGAGGTACTCAACCAATCTTTGGTTCCAAGCACGTGGTGCTTGCTTCAGCGCATACAAAGCTTTCTTCAATCTACAATTAAAATTTGGATGCTTTTTATCTTCAAATCCAATCGCTTGACTCATGTATACCTCTTCTTGAGGTTCACCATTGAGAAAATAGTTTTTTATGTCAAGTTGGTACAATGGCCATGTCCTTGCTGCAGCCACTATAATGAAGGTTCTAATTGTTCCCATCTTTGCAACCGGGCTAAAAGTCTCTTGATAATTGATGCCATGAGTTTGCTTAAATTCTTTTGCTACTAGTCTAGCTTTATGCCTAGCTAGAGAACCATCATCATTTCTCTTTATTTTAAACACCCATTTATTTGGAACAATCTTCATACCTTTAGCCTTTGGAACAAGCTCCCATGTGTGATTGTCCTTGAGAGCTTTTATCTCTTCTTGCATAGCTTGCTGCCATTCTTTTTGTGTACATGCTTCTTCATATGCATCCGGTTCTTTGTCTTTGACCACCTGTTTCATATATGCAAAATGCTTTGCAATAAAACTATCATAGATCAACCGTTGAATTGGATACTTGTTGTTGAAGACCTCCTTTCATTTCCTTTTGAATATTGCTTCTTCAACTGGTTGAGCTTCACCTTTGGTGTAATCACCTCTTCATACTCTTCTTCACTTACATTTTAATCACTATTTTGGACAACACGTTCAGCTTCAATTCTTTCATAACCTGATGTTGGTGATGAGGAATTACTCCTTAGTCTTCCCTTCCATGTTGAGCTTTCTCCATGTGATATAGAAGCATTTGGACCTGACATTTGAGTGCTTGTTTGTTGACATTCTTCTTGGAAAGCACCTCTATCATCTTTGTAATCTTCTTCAAGAATCTTCTCTTTCCCTTTGTCTCCAAACCGTGGTCTTAGCTCATCAGATACCACATCTCATGAGAATTGTATTTCCTTTGCCACCGGATTGTAGCACCTCTATCCTTTTTGCTATGATGAATATCCAATGAAAATACATTTTTTTGACTTTGGCTCAACCTTTGTCCTTAGTTCTTGAGGAATGTGAACATAACACACACATCCAAAAACTTTGAGATTTGTAAGTTCACGTTTCTTACGGCAATAAACCTCCTCAGGAGTTAAACATGCACTCTAGCTATTGTGCACTTGTTCATCTCATTAGAACTTAGTATGATTGAGTTTGTCTACTATCAGATTTTAGCACATACTTGATGCCAAGTAAAGATTCTCATAAATAGTCAATGCCAAGCATCAACTTGAAGCAGGTGAGATGGCTTTTGGGCTTTATATATTTATTCCTTTAAGTTTCCTAGTGAAGACTTTATCTATTTATCAATGCTAAGCATCGAAACCATTCATGTATGTTGCACTATGTAAACAATCTTTGAGTTGACACTCATCCTTTGTTTGTGGAATCCTTGAAAGAAGAGTGGTGAGCCAAATGAAGACTATCCTGTTGCCTTCCTTGCTCATATCCAAAGGGAAAGGCATGAGAATTCTAGAATAAAAGCAAATGAGATGGAGTTCGAGGATGAGTCCTCCAAACTGAAGTGTTTTTCAAACCCCATAGACCCGCTAAGGCTATTGTATTACAATGTATATTGTGATGATGTAAATAACACATGTATAGTAGTACCTAGGAAACATTATTCCCTTTTAACAACAGAAATCCCATACAACTTTAGAATGAGTGGTTCTATTAATAATGATGAGCCATTCAAGCACACATAGATACAAAAGATGGTGATAGATTTTGCTGAATTGACCATGTCACCACTCTAGAGGATTGTCATTTTTTATAACAGGGAACAACCTTCTCTATCTCAACAACATAAAAGTCACGGTGTCATGTTGTCAAGTGTCTTATATGGTACTTTCTTTGCTTTTTGTCTCTATGTTGAAATTTCATGTCACATTGTACTTACAATTTTAAATTCATAGGGTAAAAACAAATGCAAATCATGCCCCTGGACATAGGTTCATTAGTGCTATCGAGTGCCTTACAGTTGGGTACTATGATGAAGTTAGTAAAAGAAGGGTCATGGAGCATTGTAGTGAGAATGCAATTTCAAGTGTGCTAATGTTCCCTATAGTTACAAAGAAGTTTCGTCATGTGGCAGGGGGCAAGACATTGGTTAATCCTTATCAAAAGCCCCAAAAGCTTATGATGAGGTTAATACAATTGTTCTATAAGGAACACATCTTTATGGGTAGAGTTTACCACATTGAAGAAGAAGTTTTCTCAATCCATTTCTGATTATGTAACAAGGATGAAGGACATTGCAGATGCATTAGGAGTAGTTGATGAAGATATTGAAGAGGACAAATTGGTAAGGCAAAACCTCATAGGTTTGAGAGGAGATAAGAAATGGAAGCCATTCATTTTATCTAGTGAATTGTCACTAGATCATTTCACTCCTGATTTGAATCAATTGCTAGGACATATGCAAACCTTTGAGCAGGATGTCAAATGTGATGTTGATAAAAGTACAGGTCAAGCAATGTATTCAAAGCGCAAGAAGAAGATTAACAAAGGCAAGCAACAATTGAATGAAGATGAAGGTACTACTAGCCAAGATAACTTCCTAAGAGCAAGAGGAGGTGGCAAAGGAAGACGTAGAGGCAGAAGTAATAAAGATGGTGTCAAAGCTTGTTGGATTTGTGGTAAGACTAATCATTTAGCTCATGAATGTTGGCATAATAATCATAATGGTGGAGGATATAATTAGAATTTTAATTGAAGAGGAAGAGGTAATAGAAATCAGATAGGTAATTTCAAAGGTAGAGGTAGTAGAGGTTTCTTTGGAAGAAATGCAGCTAGAGGCTTCCAAAGTCAATCCTACAATAATACCTACTACAACTATGCTTCATATCAGAAAGAAGATTCAACCTTAATCATTGTTGGAGCAAGCCAATCAACAATTGGTGATTATATGAAGCTTAGAAATGAAGATATGAAGAAAAGGTTGAAGTCTAACTTCATGAAGTGAAGTGAAGGTTTAGGAAGAAAAGTTCTATAAACATATGTACATTAGTTTTGTAAATACTTCAAAATACTTGAGCTAATGACGAATCAATACTCATATGTAGATATATACATGTATATGGTCATAAAAAAAGAGAGAGAGATGAAAGAGATAGATGAGAAAGAGATGAATAGATTATCAGTATTGTGTGTATTATCCATCAGATGTATGATGAGTTAAATAGAAAGAATGTTCAGAGAATTGCACATCGATCTTTTCTCTATTTCTCCTTCTGTGTTTGATTATATCAGAAATCCTTTTGTAGACATCTAACTCCATAGTTAATCTATCTATGGTTAACTTTTAAGAGTCCAATTGCAAGCAATCTGAGAGAATTTTGTGTAGGAACATCTATATGTGAGAAAGTGTTGAGTGTCTTCTAAAACAGGCGCAATCTCGATGATCAAAGAATTGATGAGTTCTCAGTGCACAGTGTAAATTTTTACACAAATGAGGAGTCAAAATCTAAGTTCGAAGGTGAGCCATCTATGGCTAAAAGCATTTGCTTAAAGGGGTTCTAGTTTGGGAGAACTATGTGTTAGAAGTTGGAGGTGTCAAAGTAGACTCTACAAGAAAGCAATTTAAGACATAGGTAGATTTTTTGGATCATTTCTCATAATCTACTTAAGCTTTTGAAGTCTTTAAACTAGGAGAAGGCGCATAAACTTTAGGCAACACATTCTACAAAGTTTCATCAGAAAGTTTACACAATTGATTAGTAAATGAGTGAGTAATGTGCAACAGACTTTCCTATGAAGTGACTTTCTTCACAGTTAGCTAAAGTCTTGGCAGTTTGGTAATTGTCTTCCAAAATTCATTGAAGTTTAAAGTTATTCTTGATATAGAGGTGCTCTAACATCAAGGATAGCTTGTTCTTTTGGAGATCAACATTCTCCATCAGTGGTATCAGATCAGGATTTATCAGATTTGAGGAAAAGGAAGACCCCGACTATTGTAGATATACAAATTTCAAACCTTGAAGATTCAAAAGGATAAAGTGTGAAAGAAAAACTGAAGGGAGACACACAAAAGCAGTCATAAAGATCAGAAGAAGTAAACTTCAAAGCTAAGGTACATTCATTCCTTATAAGGATTAAAGATTTGATAGTACATGTCCAGCTTGGTCTATGAGAATGGAAGTTCATCTTATGTGCAAAGATCTGATGGGATACATCACAGGAGAGGAAGAAAAGCTAGAGTTCAAAGATCCTAGTGTTCCAACTAGGGAGGATTTTGCAGATATAAAGATTTGGATGAAGAAGGATGCTCACACAAGGAGCATAATCTACATGGCAGTGAATGATTATTTGCTTCCTCATATCAGAGGACTTGAAAGTGCAAGTGACATATGGAATGCTTTGGAAGAGCATTCCCAAAATACAACCAAATCAAGGAAAGCTTCATTATGGGCAGAGTTTACTACATTCAAGAAGAAGAATTCACAATCAATATCTGATTATGTGACAAAGATGAAAGGCATTGCTGATTCTTTAGCTGCAGTTGATGAAGATATTGAAGAGGATATTGAAGAAGATAAGTTGGTAAGACAAATTCTCACAGGGCTAAGAGGATATGAGAAGTGTAAGCCTTTTATATTGTCTATAGAACTTTCATTAGATCATTTCACTCCTAATTTGAATCAAATGTTAGGACATATGCTAACTTTTGAGAATGAGATCAAAGGAGATGTTGATAAGAGTGCATGTCATGCAATGTATTCTAAAGACAAGAAGAAAGCTAGCAAAGGAAAGCAACAATCAGTTGAAGATGAAGTACTCCAAGTCAAGCAAACTTCCTGAGAGGAAGAGGAAGTGGCAGAAGTAGAGGAAGAGGCAGAAACAACAAAGCTAATGTTAGAGCTTGTTGGATATGTGGTAAGACCAATCATCTATCTCATGATTGTTGGCATAATAATCAAAGCAATGGTAATTTTAATCAGAACTTTAATCAAAGAGGAAGAGGTGGAAGATATCAGAGAGGAAACTTCAGAGGTAGAGGCGGTAGGAATTCTTTTGGAAGAAGTGGAGGAAGTAACTTCCAAAATCAATCCTATAATAACACCTACTACAATTATGCATCAGAACAAAAAGAAGATTCAACTCTTATTATGAATGCAACATGTGAAGCCTCACATGAAGACATGAGAGTATTTTATGTTGACTCAAGATGTAGCAATCATTTGAGTGGAAACATTGCTTTGATGACTGATCTATATCATAAGGCAATAAATCACATAGTTCAAACATGTGACAATACAAAGCACAAAGTGAAGTCAATTGGTTCAGTTAAAGCCAAAGATGGAAGTACTCTCTTGATTAAGGTCTTGTATGTTCCTACAATTCCAAAGAATTTGATTACTGTAGGACAAATTGTGGAAAAAGGATATGAGGTAAGGTTCACTAATGATGGAGTTTATGTTGAAGACCCTAGTCAAGGGTATAAACAAATTGTTACAGGAAAGAAGGAAGGAAAGCTCTTCACATTAAAGATAAAGGTAATATTGGACATGCTATGTTCACATATGGAGAGAAAAAGGTGTCTGAATTGGATCTTTGGCATAAAAGACATGGACACTTTAATGAAAGAGGTATCAAAGAAATGGTTAATAATGGTTCAGTGCTTGGATTGCCTAATGTAGCAGATCAACACATGACATACAGATGTGAAGCATGTCAGTTAGGTAAGGCTCATAAGCAATCTTATTCTAAGCATGGTTTTATGTATTCAGAAAGACTTGAATTGGTACATACAGATGTGTGGGGAAAGGACTTTAGTATAAATGGTTCAAGATATTATGTCATATATGTTGATGATGCTACCAGGTGGATCACAATCTATGTGATCAAAGATAAGCCAGAAGTGTTTAATACATTCAAACACTATCATGCATATGCAGAAAGAATTACAGGACAAAAATTGAAGAGGTTAATATCAGATGGAGGAGGAGAGTATTTCTCAAATGAATTCAGTTATTATTTGTGGAATGCAGGTATAAAGAGACCTGCAGGTACTCTCCTCAACAAAATGGGGTAGCAAAGAGAAGAAATAGAACTCTTGTTGAGTTGCAAGATCAATGATGAAGGAGAAAAATTTTCCTAATTATTTGTGGGCTCAGGCTGTAAACACAGCCACATATTTGGTCAATAGGTTACCATGTAAAGCTTTGCAGGGTATGACACCATACGAAGCTTGGTGGGATAAGAGACCTTCATTGTATCATTGTAAAATATTTGGATGTTTGACATATGCATATGTGCCATCTCAATTGAGACATAAATTGGAACCTAAAGCAGAGAAGTATGTGTTCATTGGCTATGATGATAAGCAGATGGGTTATAGGTTGTGGAGTCAATCTACAAAGAAATTCCTTGTGTCTAAGGATGTTACATTTGATGAGCAAGGTACTTGGTATGTAGGTACACTTAGTGTTCATGTAGGTGATGAAGATATTTGAGATCAGAAGAAAGGTAAATCAAGGGTTCAAATATGTGATGAAGAACAGAGTAATGGAGGACAAGTTGAAGTAGAAGAAAGGCCAAGGTTTGATCCAAAATATGATGAACTAGAAACTTCAAGAAGTGGAGATTAGCAAGCTATGATACTTCATTCTTGACTACTAAAGATTATGCTTATATGTTAAAAGCAGATGAAGACCCATGCACATATGATGATGCCAAAGGAAAGAAGAATTGGGAAAAAGCTATGCAAGAAGAATATGATGCATTGATGGAAAATGAGACATGGGATTTGGTTCCTAAACCAAATAGTCAGAAGATCATTGGATGTAAATGGGTTTACAAAACAAAAAGGTTTGCAGATGGAAGTGTATCTAGGTACAAAGCTAGGCTTGTTGTAAAGGGATATGCACAGACATATGGTGTGGAATATGATGAAACTTATAGTCCTGTTGCAAAGATGACAACCATAAGGACTCTCATAGCAATTGCTGCTTGCAAAGGTTGGAAATTATCTCAATTAGATGTGAAGAATGCATTTTTGAATGGTTATATTTCAGATGAAGTCTACATGGAACAACCAGATGGTTTCAAAGATCAAGTGTATTCAAATCATGTGTGTAAGCTCAAGAGAGCTTTGTATGGTTTGAAGCAGGCCCCAAGGGCATGGAATTATAGGCTTGTAAAGTTCTTAAAGGAACTTGGATTTCATGCATCAAAGGCAGATAGTAGCTTGCTAGTTAAAGCAAGTGAGGATGGATTTATATATGTTTGTATTTATGTTGATGACATAATACTTACAGGAACAAATGAAAAAGGTATACATATGATTAAGAAGTAGATGGAGAAAGAGTTCAAAATCAATGATCTGGGAATTTTTTCATTCTTTTTGGGAATGGAGATTTCATATACTCAACGTGGAGTATATGTAACTCAAGAAAGGTATCTGAAAAATTTGTTATCCAAATTTAAAATGGAAGATTGCAGGATAGCACCAACTCCAATGGAGGTGAAGCATAGATTGAGTAGATATGGAGGAGAAGAATTCAAAGATATGAAGCTTTATCAGAGTTTGGTGGGTAGCTTGATTTATGCTACATTAACAAGGCCTGACTTATCATATGCAGTTGGAGGTCTATCTCAATTCATGCATTGTCCTAGAAAGGAACATTGGATTGCAGGACAAAGAGTACTTAGGTACATCAAGGGCACACTTAAAGAAGGTTTGTACTATGGATTTACTTCAGATACAAGACTCAAAATATACAGTGATGCAGATTGGGCAGGTAATTCTGATGATAGAAGATCAGCACATGGATATTTGTGTTATGTGGGAGATAAGATAATTTCATGGTGATCTAAGAAGCAACATACAGTTGCTTTATCATCTACAGAAGCAGACTACAAAGGCATGGTAGAAGCTACAAAGGAAGTAATATGATTAAAAACTCTTATGAAGAGTTTTGATATTATTCAGAGTACTCCTATCATTTGTGGAGACAATATGAGTTCTTTATATTTGGAAGCAAATCATGTATTTCATGTTAGAACTAAACATATTGAGATTCAGTATCATTTTTTGAGAGAGAAGGTTGTTGATATGATGACAAAGAGCTTGGATGGACCAAAGTTGCAAAGGTTTAAAGATATGATAGGAATAAAGAAGATGCAGGTAATCACAATGGATGATTGAGGGGGAGCTGTTGGAGCAAGACAATCAACAATTGGTGATTATATGAAGCTTAGAAATGAAGATATGAAGAAAAGATTGAAGTCTAACTTCATGAAGTGAAGTGAAGGTTCAGGAAGATTAGTTTTATAAACATATGTACATTAGTTTTGTAAATACTTCAAAATACTTGAAGTAATGAGGAATCAATACTCATATGTGTGTGTGTATATATATATATATATATATATATATATATATATATATATATATATATATATATATATATATATATATATATATATATATATATATATATATATATATATATATATATATATATATATATATATATATATGTATATGGTCGTAAAATACGAGAGAGAGATGAAAGATAGATGAGAAAGAGATGAATAGATTATGAGTATTGTGTGTATCATCCATCAGATGTATGATGAGTTGAATAGAACGAATGTTCAGAGAATTGCGCATCGCTTATTTCTCTATTTCTCCTTCTGTGTTTGATTATATCAAAAATCCTTTTGTAGAAATCTAACTCCATAGTTAATCTATCTATGGTTAAAGTTTAAGAGTCTAATTGCAAGCAGACTGAGAGAATTTTGTGTAGGAACATCTATATGTGAGAAAGTGTTGAGTGTCTTCTCAAACAGGCGCAATCTTGATGATCAAAGAATTGATCAGTTCTTAGTGCACAATGTAAAGTTTTACAAAAATGAGGAGTCAAAATCTAAGTTGGAAGGTAAGCATCTATGTCTAAAAGCATTTTCTTAAACGGGTTCTAGTTTGGGAGAACTATGTGTTAGAAGTTGTAGATGTCAAAGTCAACTCTACAAGAAAGCAGTTTAAGACATAGGTAGATTGTTTGGATCATTTCTCTTAATCTACTTAAGATTTTGAAGTGTTTTAACTTGGAGAAGGTGCACAAACTTTAGGCAACTCATTCTACAAAGTTTTATCAGAAACTTTACACAATTGGTTAGTAAATTAGTTAGTAATGTGCAGCAGACTTTCCTATGAAGTGACTTTCTTCACAGTTAGCTAAAGTCTTGGCAGTTTGGTAATTGTCTTCCAAAATTGGTTGAAGTTTAAAGTTATTCTTGATATAGAGGTGGTCTAAAGTCAAGGATAGCTTGTTCTTTTGGAGATTAACATTCTCAATCATGAATGCAACTTGTGAAAGACAAAGTGAAGATCAACGAGTCTTCTACATTGACTCAGGGTGTAGCAATCACCTGAGTGGCAACATAGCTTTGACGACTGATTTGGAGAATAGAGTAAGTAATAATGTGGTTCAAACAAGTGATAACACAAAGCACAATGTGAAGTCCATTTGGATCAGTGAAGGCTAAGGATGGGCACTCTTCTGAGTAAGGTTTTGTATGTTCCTAAAATCCCAAAGAATGTGATAAGTGAAGGGCAAATTGTAGAGAAAGGTTATGAAGTAAGTGTTGTCAGGATCTTATCTCACGCGCATACATATATTATGAATGCAAGAAACACATAGAGAAATAGAGACAACAAGAGACGATATTGAACACAATATTGGATGCAATCCCCCCCATGCACTCTGTTTCAACAGTCCATAGAGTGCATGTATTTATAGGAACTTTTGATTACATCGAAAAGAGTGGTAACATGAGAGCGGCTTTGAAAAGCAAGCGTGAAACTAAAAGTTGGTAACTTTTCTAAAAAGCCATTGCTTTCAATAACAAAAACTGAGGTCTACAACGACCCTTATTCTAACCATTACTTTTATAACTGTTTCTAATAATAGAACCTTCTACGAGGGTTTATTTACAAAGTAAATAAATTATAATTCAGATTATTGATGTCCACCCTTTCACGCCTTGCACGCTCCTCACGAACCTTCAGCTGCTATATCAGAAACATCAAAAAACACATTAATACATTAATAATTTAACACTCTAACAATGCATTGTTCAATAATAATTTAACACTCCAACAATGCATTGTTCAACATATTCCATAAGTTATAACATGCCCCTCAGTTGAGAAAGCAACTGACCTTAGTTGATAAAATAATAAACATGGATGGCCAATCACATGTTTCATCACTGAATAAAAAAAAAAAAGCATGTTCCATGTAAAAACACATGCATGGAAATGTTCATGGAGGTGTTACATTAATGTGTTTGCGTATGATATGCAGAAATTAAGTGGTCATATTGGGGTGTTAATTGTGTTTTATGTATCCATTGGCATTCTTCAATAGAGTGATTTTTGTACTTAACTAAATATCGATGATATTGAGTACCTGTGCGTGTAGTAGTGACATCATGATTAAGATTTTCTCAGGAACTAAGATTTCAGATTGTTCTTCAAGTAAGGGAGGATCATCAAGAAGTGGACTGAGTGGTAAAGTTCCTTTAAATGGTTTAAGTAAACTAGTATGAAAAGAGTTATGAATAGTCCAATGGGATGGAATATCTAATCTAAATGAATTATCATTACTTTTTTCTATAATGCGAAACGGTCCATAATAGCGGGGTGCAAGTTTAATTTTAGGATGCTGCAAAATATTTTTGAGACGTCGTTTAATGATATGCAACCATACAAAATCATTTTCCTTGAATTCTTTGGCTAATCGTTTAGTATTGATATTATGTGTATATCACTCTTGACTTTTCCTAATGTGCTCTTGAACATCATGAAGTATAAAAACGTGATCCTGAGCAATAGAATCAGCCATCGGAATGTCGGTTTGGGTGAAGGACATGGGAGTGGGAAGCTTTTTACCAAAAACAATTTCAAAAGGTGCACAACCAGTAGTGGTGTGTGCAGTGTTATTGTAAGCAAATTGAAGCAATGGCAACTTTTCATCCCAGTTATTAGGATTATCTAATGAATAATAATGCAATAAATCAAGAATAGTATTGTTTGTAGCCTCACTTTGTCCATTACTTTCAGGATGAAATGCAGAGCTAAAATCTATTTTAGAACCAAAATGTTGAAATAAGGCAACCCAAAAATGATTACAAAATCTAACATCACGATCAGATAACATTACTTTAGGAAATCCATGGTATGGGAAAATGCATTTATTAAATAATTTTGCAGCTTGAGGTGCAGTCAAAGTTTTTCTACATGGAATGAAATATGCATATTTACTAAACCTATCAACTATTGTCCAAATCATATCATTATGTGTGGAAGTGCTGGGAAGACCTGTGATAAAATCCATAGAGATTTGTTCCCATGGTTCATTTGGAATGGAAAGTGGCATTAATAATCCAAATGGTTTACCATGATGATGCTTTACACGTTCACATACAATGCATTGAGAAACATAATGTGCAATATCTTTTTCCATGTGTGGCCAAAAGAAGAAATCTTTACAAGCAAAAATGGTACTCTCTATGCCTCTATGACCCATGTAAGATGGTTCATGCATTTCTTTAATGACAAAATCTTTAAAAGCTTGGGTTATGCACAATCTATGTTGAAAATAAAGAAAACCATTATGAAATGTATAATGTTCATCAGATAAATATGCACCATTGTTGAAATCATGCCACGCACATGAAAAATACAAATCAGATGCATAAGTGGAAACCATTTCTTGAAAAGAATGTATTTGGATGGCAGAAATATTATGCAAAACAACAGAATGCGAAGGAAAACGACTCAGAGCATTAGCTTCAATATTAGCTTTATCAGGCTGATATTGTATCATGGGTTGGGAATTTTGACTGAATGATGCCCATTTAAGATGCCTATTAGAGATTACAGGCTGATTTAATAAATGCTTAATAGCCTGTTGATCGGTTTTGATTAAGACCTCAGAGCCCATAAGATAGTGTTTCCAAATTTGTAGAGCATGCACAACTGCTAAAAATTCTTTATCATACGTACTATAATTCCTTTTTGAGGGCTTTAGCTTCCTACTCTCAAATGCAATGGGATGGCCATTTTGCATTAAAACAACACCTATTCCTGAACCACTAGCATCAGTAACGACATGAAAGGGTTGTGAAAAATGAGGTAACTGTAAAACAAAGTGTGTTCTCTTGTAACAAATGAAAAACTATTTCAAGATGCTTTTCATGTTCACTATCATTCTTACTGTAAAAAAGTATATCATCAAAGAATACAAGAACAAAAGCTTGGTAATCAAGAAAAAAAATATTGTTCATCATTCATGCAAATGTAGCAAGGCATTAGTAAGTCCAAAGGGCATTACCATAAATTCATAATGGCCAGTTTGAGTTCTAAATGCAGTTTTAAAAATATCACTTTGTGTCATAGGAATCTGATGGTAACCCGATTTTAGATCAATTTTACTAAAGACACAAGCTCCTCGTAACTTATCTAAGAGATCATCTATTCGAGGAATAGGGTATCTATTCTTTATTGTGATCTTGTTAAGGGCTCTATAATCAATGCACATCCAATAAGTTTTATTCATCTTCTCTACTAAGAGAACTGGTGCTCCAAATGGGGAATAACTAGGCCTTATAAGTTCTTTCTGTAGTAGGTATTTTACTTGGTTTTCTATTTCCTTTTGGTGTAGTGGGCCATGTCTATAAGGTGCTTTATGAGGAGGAGAACTACTAGGGACTAAGTCTATGCTGTTGTCAAAGGTTCCTCAAGATGGTGGTAGTTCAGAGGGATACTCAGACATAAAACAATCCTTATAAGTACTCATGAAAGGTTTATATGCCTCAAGAAGTGTATGAGTATAATCATTGATGACATTGACAAAAACAATGCATGAATTGAATCCTTTCCTAAATGCACATTTTACTTGAGTATGAATAACTTGAGTATGAATAATCAATGGAAATGGCTGGAAATCATGCCGTGCAGAAAAAGTAATGATTTGACCTTTGAATTCAAAGTTAAAGGTATGCGTATGGTAGTCAATACGTGAGTTATAATGGTGATGAAAAGGCATACTTAGTATAACCTCGTAAGATTGCAAAGGTGCAATTAAAAATGTTCGTGAATCAACATATGGGCATATGCTAATCGTAACATTTTGCACTTCTCGTGTTACATTATAACGACTAACTTGAGATGCAGCTTTCACTTTATACAAGGAAGGAAACATTTGTAATTGAAGTTCTTGTACTAATAAATGTGAAATGAAGTCATGTGAACTACCATTGTCATGTAGAATTTTAACTAGTTTGTTATTTATTGTACCTTGCATGCAAAGTAGAGAATGAAGAGAGATATCGTTACCCAAGGTACTTAATTCCTTCTCCAATGATTCCTCTATCCAAACAGGAGGAATTTCTTCAGTATGGACCTCCATGTTATGCAATTGAGCTGTACCCGATTTCATGTGAAGAGGTCGCAATCTGCACCTTATTTTTGTATGTTCAGATTTACCACAATTCCACCAAGTGATTCATGGTCGCTTCTGTTGGGCATCCACCTCTGAAGTTTGAAGGGTAGGTGGTTTCGTTGGTTGGAGAGATGAAGCAACAGGTGGAGTTGAGTAATTGGATTGTGGAGGACGAGGAAAACTAGGGTAAGATGGGGCATTAAACGTACGCTTCATAGGAAATGTAGGTTTAACATAAAGTGGTCGTTGGCGTGGTTGTTGTAGATGGATTGACTTGGTTATGGAATGGAATTCTTTTTTTGCATCATAGGCAAAAGATATAGCCTCGTTGAGGGTTGTAGGTCATAGGGTGTGAAGCTTAGCTTGAATTCCCACCTCCAAACCAACTACTGTAGTAAGGTTGTCTACCTCAGTTTGTATCTTTTAGATGAATTCATCATGTTGCCTGATCTCGTTTAGAGCTCCTCGAAGCTCATGCCACAAATGCTCTAGATGTTGTTCAAGTGTTGCGTCAGGTAGAGGTGAATTACTATAATCCTCCATGGTGCTCTTGGACCCTTAAGCTAGTGCTTTCCTCTCGGGATGTACCCTCAGGAAATGTACCCTAGCAAAAAAAAGTACCCTATCTGGATGTACCCTGATGTATCTTGATAGGATGTACCTTGTCTGGATGTACCCTGGTGTAACCTGAGAAGTGTACCCTGACAAGATGTACCCTGAGATGTGCCACATCGCGTCGCACCGTGCCGCCTTGAAAAATATGAAAAACTCCAAGTTATGTTAAATTTAAGAGGAGAGAACTTGAGTTACGACTCCAAGAAAGAGTGTAGTGGTAAAAGTACTTCCCTTGTAAGTAGGAGGTTGTGTGTTCAAATCCTCCTACCTTAGGGAATCTAAAACTCTCTATTTCCACTCAATATTAAAATTGCCTCGCGCGTAGCCAACGGTCGCCAAGGGAGCCTTGGTTGTCAATGTTGCCAATGTATTGCCTAAGTTATTGCCTAAGTTCTTTGCCTTAGTCGACGCCTTGGAGTAAGCCAAAGGATTAAACGTAGGTGTAAACATAGGAGAAAATGTAGGTGTAAACGTAGGTTTTGGTTCTGGATCTGGAACAGAAATAGAAACAAAAACCAGAAACTGAAACTGGAGTAGGAATCAGAACCGAAGATGAAGACGGAGATGGAATCGGAATCGAAATCGCGAACAGAGAACAGAACCCTCCGTATTGACACGTGTAGAGCTCTGATACCACTGTTGTCAGGATCTTATCTCACATGCATACAAAGATTATGAATGCAAGAAACACATAGAGAAATAGAGACAACAAAAGACGAGACTGAATGCAATATTGGGTGCAATCTCCCCCCATGCACTCTATTTCGACAGTCCACAGAGTGCATGTATTTATAGGAACTTTTGATTACGTCGAAAAGAATGGTTACATGAGAGCAGCTTTGAAAATCAAGCGTGAAACTAAAAGTTGGTAACTTTTCTAGAAAGCCATTGCTTTCAATAACAAAAATTGAGGTCTACAACCAGCCTTATTCTAACCATTGCTTTTCTAACTGTTTCTAACAATAGAACCTTCTACGAGGGTTTATTTACAAAGTAAATAAATTATAATTCAGATTATTGATGTCCACCCTTTCACGCCTTGCATGCTCCTCACGAACCTTCAGCTGTTATATCAGAAACATCAAAAACACATTAATACATTAATAATTTTACACTCTAACAATGCATTGTTAAATAATAATTTAACACTCCAACAATGCATTTTTCAACATATTCCATAAATTATAACAGTAAGGTTCACTAATGATGGAGTTTTTGTGGAAGACCCTAGCAATGGGTATAAACAAATTGTTTCAAGAAAGAAAGAAGGAAGGCTATTCACATTAGAGATTGAACGCAATGTTGGTCATGCCCTGTTTACTTTTGGAGGACATAAGATCTCTGAGTTAGATATTTGGCATAAAAGACTTGGACACTTCAATGAAAGATCTATTACGGATATGATTAACAATGGTTTAGTGCTTGGATTTCCTAAAGTTGCAGGTCAACACATGACATAGAGATGTGAAGCATGTCAACTAGGTAAGGTTCATAAGCAATCATATAATAAGCATGGTTTCATGTATTCAGAGAAGCTTGAATTGGTACACAGAGATGTGCATCAAAGGACTTTTGCATTAATGGTTCAAGGTATAATGTGATTTATGTTGATGATGCTACTAGGTGGATCACCATATATGTGATCAAAGATAAATCAGAGGTGTTCAATACATTTAAACATTATCATGTGTATACAGAGAGAATCATAGGGCAAAAATTGAAGAGACTAAGGTCAGATGGAGGGGGAAAGTATTTTTCTAATGAGTTTAGTGATTACTAGGTAGGTATAGAAAGGGAAGTTATTTGTAGGTACTCTCCTCAACAAAAAGGTGTAGCAAAAAGGAGAAATAGAACTCTTGTTGAGTTTTCAAGATCAATGATGAAAGAAATGAATTTCCCCAATTATTTGTGGGCCGAGGCTGTAAATACATCTACATACTTGGTTAATAGGCTACCATGTAAAGATTTGTAGGGTATGACACCATATGAAGCTTGGTGGGGTAAGAGACCTACCTTACATCATTGCAAAGTGTTTGGATGTTTGGCTTATGCATATGTGCCATCTCATTTGAGGCATAAATTGGAACCTAAAGCTGAAAAGTATGTGTTAATTGGCTATGATGATAAACAGCTTGGTTATAGGTTGTGGAGTCCATGCACAAAGCAATTCCTTGTGTCAAAGGATGTTACATTTGATGAGCAAGGTACTTGGTATGTAGGTCTAATTAATATTCATGCACGTGATGAAGAAACATTGAATCAAAAGAAAGGCAAATCAAAAGTTCATATATTTAATAGAGAAGAGAACAATGAAGCAAAAGTTGAAGTTGAAGAAATGCCAAGATTTGATAAAAAATGTGATGAACCAAAAACTTCAAGAAGTGGAGAACTCAAAAGGTCATCAAGGTGCAAATGACAACCTACAAGGTATAGCTATGATACTTCATTTTTGACCACTAAAGATTATGTTTATATGGTGAAAACAGAGGAAGAGACTTGTACATATGAAGAGGCAAAAGGTAAGGAAAATTGGGAGAAAGCTATGCAATAAGAGTATGATGCATTGATGGAGAATGAAACATGGGATTTGGTTCCTAAACCAAATAGTCAGAAGATCATTGGATGCAAATCAGTCTACAAGACAAAGAGGTATGCAGATGGAAGTGTGTCTAAGTATAAAGCTAGGCTTGCTTTGAAAGGTATGCTCAGACATATGGTATAGATTATGATGAGACTTATATCCCTTTGGCAAAGATAAGCATAATGACACTTATAGCTATTGCTGCATGTAAAGGTTGGAAGCTATGTCAATTAGATGTGAAAAATACTTTTCTAAATGGTTACATTTCAGATGATGTTTCCATGGAGCAACCAGAAGGTTTCAAAGATAAAAGGTATCCAAAGTATGTATGTAAGCTCAAGAGATATTTGTATGGTTTGAAGTAGGCCCCAACGGCATGGAAGTA
>CM035441.1:71342322-71349822 GCA_020310875.1 Ceratopteris richardii | reverse complement strand
CAATCAACATATCATCAATGTAAAGTATCAAGCATATCAAGCTGCCATCAGAACATCTCTTTGTGTAGAGACAATGATCCTCATTGCTCCGAGAATAGCCTTGGGACTTCATAAAAGCATCAAACTTTTGGTACCATTGTCTAGGAGACTGTTTAAGTCCATACAAGCTCTTCTTGAGCTTACAAACTAGACTTTCCTTGCCAGGAACTACATAACCCTCTGATTGTTCCATATAGATCTCATCTGTAAGATCTCCATGCAAGAAAGTTGTTTTCACATCCATTTGGACTAGCTCTAAGTCCTCCATTGCAACGAATCCAAGCAACATGCGCAAAGTAGTCATCTTGACCACTGGAGAGAAGATTTCCTCAAAATCAACACCATGTTGTTGCTTAAAACCCTTTGCAACAAGTCGTGCTTTATATATTGGAGAAGCACTATCTGATGTGAATTTCAGCTTATATACCCATTTACATGGTAAAGCTTTTCTGCC
Source organism: Ceratopteris richardii (assembly GCA_020310875.1). NCBI lineage: Eukaryota > Viridiplantae > Streptophyta > Polypodiopsida > Polypodiales > Pteridaceae > Ceratopteris > Ceratopteris richardii. The sequence goes on along the minus strand of CM035441.1, from coordinate 71,349,329 downwards.
CTTTGGCAAAGGTACTAAGTCCCAAGTACCATTCTTGTGAATAGAATCCAACTCACTCTTCATGGCACGCTCCCACTTGACATGATCCTCTATCTGCATAGCCTCGTTGTAGCAAGAAGGCTCACCGGCATCTGTTAGCATAACAAAATCTAAACTTGGAACATATCTATCAAGTGGATATGGGACACGTGCAGAACGTCTCAATGGTTGCTGAACAGGAACATGTGCAAACTGATCTGAATGGACATTCTCTTGAACATCCCTATGTGTAGCATTTTTATGCATGCTAACCAGAGGATTACTATCCTCAAACACCACTCTTCTCACTTCAACCTCCTTAATGGGCTGTTTATGCATCTTCGACTCATTAAAAATGACATCACTACTTCTGATCAGTGACCGTGTTTCAGGATCCCATAAGCGATATCCAAATTTTCCTTCTCGACCATATCCAAGAAAAATGCATTTCTTTGACTTATGGTCCAACTTTTTTCTAAGATTCTTGGGTATATGAACATATGCTTCACACCCAAAAACTCGAAGATGATCATAATATGGTGGTTTCCTTGTCCATAACTCTTGTGCCACTTTCAGACCTTTGGCAGTACTAGGTGAAAGGTTAATCACATGAACTACAGTCAATACTGCTTCTGCCCCAAAACCTTGTGAGAGGTTTGCATGATGCAACATAGAGACTACTCTATCTTGAATAGTTCTATTCATCCTCTCAGCTACACCATTCTGTACTGGAGTATAAGGAGCTGTAAACTCTCTACGAATCCCTCTAGACTGACAGAAAAGGCTGAATTCACGTGAGGTATACTCACCCCCATTATCTGAACGTAAAGCCTTAAGCTTAGTTCCTTTTTCAGTCTCAACTGAAGCAAGCCATTTTTTGAAAGTAGGGAATACATCATCCTTTGATTTGATAGGATATACCCAGACTTTTCTAGTAGCATCATCTATAAAAGTGACAAAGTAAAGAGAACCACCTAAGGACCTAGTGGGCATAGGACCACACACATCTGTATGAACGAGATCTAAAGGCTGAATTGAAGAGTCAATGTGCATTCTATGCACATTTCTGGTTTGCTTTCCATATTGACAATGCTCACAAAATGAAAAATCAGAGAAAGATAACACAGGTAAGTAGCCAGAACGAGAAAGATTTTCCATTCCACTACGAGATATATGGCCCAAACGACCATGCCAAATACAAGCCATAGGCTGTTCAGTAACAGCTAACAAGTGTTCTTTCTGTGATACAAATAAAGGATAAAGTGAGCCAACTTTGCTTCCTTTTGCAATAACCATATTGCCCTTTGATATACGAAAGGACTGAGCATAGAAGACCACCTTGTAACCAAGGTCATCAAGTTGACCAATTGACATCAAACTACGTGATAACTGAGGTACATGGCATACATTATGCATAGTAAATTTTGAACCATCAATGAACTGCACAACCACATCTCCAATCCCCACAACATCACACTAGTAAGAGTCACCAAGTCTCACGGTACCAAGAGACTTTGCTGCATAATTAGAGAACCATTCTCTATGTGGTGTCACATGGAAAGAAACACCAGAATCTAGCAGCCAGGTGTGGGAAAGAGAATCAGCCATAAGTGCCTCAGATGGCACAGTACTATCAAGTGTCAACACATCAGCATCATCAGAAATAGCATTAATTTCTTCAATCTTCACAGTCGAAGTAGATGGTGCAGGTAACTGTTTAACATGCCCATCAACATTCTGTCCTTTACCTTTAGCATTCTTTAATGCATAACAGTCTTTCTTCATGTGTCCTTTCTTATGACAAAAATGGCATTCGATATCTCTCTTCCTTGATTTACTTCTACTCTTATTCCGTTGACCATTCTTTTCCTTGTTCTTGCTCCTGCCACGTTGTTGATTCTTTCCTTGGTAAGAATCACGAACATTATATGCATCCCCACTCTGAGTGCCAACCATAGATTTTCTACGAATCTCCTCACTCAAGAGTGCTCCACATATGTCATCATAGACAAGTTTACCGCCAAGTGCACTGTTGCTAATAGTCGTGCAAAATGTATCCCATGATGATGGCAAGGTGCATAACAGCAATACTTCTTTCATTTCATTATCCATATCCATTTTCTAAGCCTGTAACTGGGAGAATATAGCATCCAACTCATTTAGATGAGCAGCAACACTATCTGTGTCCTTCATACGAAGGTCATATAATTTTCTCATCAGATACACTTTATTTGATGCCGTCTCTTTTTCATATGTATTGCATAACTTCTTCCAAAGCTCCTCTGCACTTTCAGAGTCTAATACTGTAAAGCAAACATTATCTGCCAAGTGCAAGCGAATGGTAGACCTGGCCATTTCATCTAACTCATCCCAATCATCTTCATCCATGTCAGCAGGCTTCTTTGAAATCCCATTTACTGGCTTCCATTGCCTCCTTTGAATCAACACATCTTTAATCTGATTCTTCCATAGAGCAAAGTTTGTGCCATCAAATTTTCGGATCTCAAAATGGTCTTTGCCCTGCAAGTTATAGCTCCTCCTCGGAACACTAGCACTAGACCCTGATCCACCGGATGTGCCTGAGACCTCTGATGCCATGATCGTACAGAATTGAATAGAATGATAATGGAGCTAGAAGAGTCCAAACACCAACAAATAAGTGTATCAAGGAGTAAATTGACCACCGTATAGTTGACTAAACCAGAAATCTGGAAAAATTTTGCCAGAGTATCCTCTGCAAAATTAGCATATGACCAGTGTCAAAGTATCATAAAACTGCAAGTAGACATGTCTACCTGCATAGTGAATCACTGACTCCACTGCATATAATCAGTTACCCAATAGAAGCCAACTAGGCTTATCGAGCACCTATGAACAACTATCATACATCTCCTATGGCAAGGTTGGGTAAGTCTTCCACCTGCATCACCGAAGAGACCCCGACATCAGGGTGTCTCCCAGTTAAGAAAACCTCACCACGACCCTCTTTATCAAACATAAAAGGCTTTATGCAAAGAACGTAACCGTTATATCAATGACCACATGGACGTACATAAGCGGTATCCACAGAAGCGTACATGGTGTGTATGTGCTCAATATATGCAGTAAAATGACACTAAAAGGCTGAGTACACAGCCCAAAAACTAGCCAATAACACCTGCAAGTGTCTGTCAACTCTGATGTTTTAGGCTTTTAAAAACCTGCATAAATTTGTAGCGATTGGTCCCACCAAAACTCAAAACCCCTCGAGAAACCTGTAGTTTTACGAGTGTGGCTGAAACTACAGCCCCAAAGGTTGATATTTATTGTCTCAGAAGTACAAGGAACACTCTTCTTGATGTTCTTGGACCTGTGCGAAGAGAACTATGTGCAAAAGTACTCCGAAATGGCTCCCAAAAACACCCCAAAATTGCTTCAGAAATAGGCTTTGAAAGCAAAAAATGAAGCTTTGAGGGACCAAAACTTGTTCAAGGTAATGTCAAGCTTAGTCTTTTCCCTTCTTCAAACACCACAAGAGTGTAGCTTAGTGGCAAGAGATTGCCACGGTTAAGCGAGCTTTGGGGGGAACAGTACTAGGATGGGTGACCTCCCGGGAAGTACCAGGAACCTCTATATTCCTTGATCGTTGAGGTCCTCCCTCGCGTGCAGCCAACGGTGCCAACGGTGACTTCGATGACTCGGATGACAAGGTATGCCAAGGTCTATGCCTTGGTGGCCGCCTTAGTCGTAAGCATTGGAGAAAGCCTGGGGGGGGTGAGATAGATAGACAGACAGATAGATAGATAGATAGATAGATAGATAGATGCATACACAGATCAATCTATCTTTCTATCTATCTGTCTGTCTGTTGATATATTTAGGTAGTGATGTGTGTGAACACTCTAGGACTGTCGGGGCACTTTTTTCCCTCTTTAGGAGGTTTTTTCCCCCGGCTTGTATATACGCCTATTGCCCTAATGGGCTACTTATCTTTGTACATTCTCTAGTAATACATTCAGTATTGTGTGTTTGTGCTCCAAGCTTCTTCTTCTTCCTTGTGCTGTTCGCGTGCTTCCGCAGACGTCTATCTCCAACAATTGGTATCAGAGTAGGTCGTCGCTTCTTCTAGGGCGCCGTCGACAATCCTCCCTTTGCAGTCTCAGATTCGCACGAAATTTGGTGAGCATACTCAGGGTGTTTACGAGATCAAAACAGCTTCGATCTGTGGTGCCGAAATCGCGATCTGAGCTCGTTTTGTTCTTCGAACGCACTATCGCAGCGCTTGTGCAGGCTATTTCGTCCTTTTGTGCCAAAGGTATATACCAGTTTTTGTTCGCCAGTTTAAGCGTCTCAAAGTCTACTACAGGTCTAGCAGAACTTGTTTGGGTTGTTCTGTTCAACTTTTTGAGATACAATCAATTTTCTGCATCAAGGTATTTTAGTCACCGTCCATGGCTAAAAGCAATGATGTATTCCGTATGTTTGCTGTTGAGGATAAGTTGGATGGTACCAACTACCCATTATGGGCTTATATGATGCGACATGTATTGGTTGCAAAAGGATTGTGGAACATTGTGCAGGGTGTTGAAAGACGTCCTGTTACACCTGTAACAACAGGTACTACAAATACAGGTGTTGGAGCTGATGAAGATGGTGTCGAAGATGATATTCCGCAGATTCTTGTCCGTTCTGCTGTTTCTGTTGCACCTACTGCAGAGCAGATTAGTTGAGATGGCAGAGATGCCCAGGCACATGCATTGATAGCTTTGTCTGTCAAACGTGCCATTATTCCTCACATTCGCTCTTGCAGAACAGCAAAGGATGCTTGGGATACACTTACCACTTTGTACCAGGCTAGGAATGAGGCTCGTGTTGCTTACCTCCGAAAACAGTCGGAGAGTGAGCACATGAATGAAGGTGATTCTATGGACAGTTTTCTTATAAAGATCAAAGACCTGAAGGAACAATTGATTTCTGCTGATGAGGTTATACCAGATAGCTCACTTGTGCAGACCGTTCTAAATGGTCTTCCTGATTCATATCAGAGTTTTGCCTCTACTCTTCGGTTGATGATGAAAGGCAATCCAAATGCCTTGTCATTTGAGGAATTAGTCTCTGTTCTGTTGCAGGAAGATCAGTCCAGGCAGAACAGGTCCATTATGCGTGTTGGAGATCAAGCTTTCCTGGCTAGTCAGAAGGGCAAAGGAAAATGGAGATCTTCTACTAGTAAGCAGAAATCTGCAAATGCTGCACAATCGAAGAACCAGGATAAAGATGAGAAGAAATCAGAAAAGCAGAAATTGTTCTGCAAGTACTGTAAAGGAAATGATCATATTATAAAGAACTATCCGAAACTTGCTGCTAAAGAGGCAAAGAAGAAAGAGGCTAATGGTTGTTGCAGAGGCCTCTACACCAAAAACAGAGTCTGCAAATCTTGTGCAGGAAGAAGAATGGGCGTTTACTACTGTCTACAGTTTTGACCCATGTTCTCATGATCAGTGCATGTCTGTAGTAGACTCAGATGTTTGGTACTTTGACAGTGGGGCGACCAAACATATTACCTCGCAACACAGTTTCTTCTCTTCACTCAAGCCTGCCCCTACAGGGAATACTGTCACATGCGCCAATAACTCCTCTCATCCTGTTATGGGAGTTGGTAAGATCATTCTGACTACTGCTGATGGTAGTTCTTTCACTTTGTCAGATGCTTTATTTATGCCAGGGATCAAAAAGAACCTGCTATCAGTTTCTGCATTTGCCAAGATTGGCTTGGTTGTGAAATTCGTTGATGATAGGTGTACAGTCCATGATCTCTCAAATGGTGATGTGATTATTGCTTCTGGCATCTTATGTCGTGGGCTGTATAAGCTCATAGACTATGAAAGATCTGTGAATGATTCGGCATGTGCAGTTCATTATTCTTAGGCTATGTCAGATGCAAAACTTTGGCATGCACACTTTGGTCATCTGAATTTTGCTAGTTTGCTACGCCTGCAGAAATTTGAAATGGTGTCCTCTTTGCCCAAACTTGAGGCTCCTCGAAAACATGTTTGTGAAGGCTGTATTTTGGGCAAAATGCAGCGTTCTTCCTTTCCAAAAGATGGTTCAGTTCGGGCTACGCAGAAATTGCAGCTTGTACATAGTGATGTCTATGGTCCTATGCAGACACCCTCTTTTGGAAATTACCTTTACTTCGGGACTTTCATTGATGATTTTTCCAGGCATGCATGGGTATATCCACTCAAAGCAAAGTCCGAAGTGTTCATGTGCTTCAAACAGTTTTTGGTTTTGGCTGAAAATCTGTCAGCATGTAAAATGGGCACCCTCCGTTCTGATTGAGGGGGGGAATATATGTCTTCAGATTTTAATGCATTTTTGGCTGAACGTGGGATAAAACACCAATGTACAGTGCCGTATACACCTCAACAGAATGGAGTTGCTGAACAAAAGAACAGGTCACTCATGGAGATGGCAAGGTGCATGGTCAAAAGTCAGGCTTTACCACATAGTTTCTGGCTTGAGGCTGTCATGTGTGCAGCATATGTACTGAGCAGGTGTCCCACTAAAGCATTGCAGTCTATCACTCCATATGAGGCTTGGCATGACCGCAAGCCATCTGTTGCTCATCTGCGTGTTTTTGGTTGTTTGGCATATGCATTAGTGCCTGAACAACATCAGAAAATTGGATGATAAGGCAGTAAAATGTATTTTTGTTGGGTACAGTTCTGAAAGTAAAGGCTATCGTCTGTATCATCCACAGACTAAACGTATTGTGGTTAGCCGTGATGTTGTCTTTGTGGAAGATGCTATTCAGCCATTGCTTTCATGTACTAAGGAGACATCTGTTAGCTCCAAAGACATATATGATACTTTGATGCCTCTTTTTACAGGTGGATAGGCTAGTGCTGGTCCTAATGAGGCAACTTCTCAGCCTTTGCAGGTTTCATATGATGATGCAGATCATCCCATTTCTGATGCAGATTTACATGATGCACTTGTTGATGAGAGAG